>BRDA01087578.1:0-10051 GCA_036984385.1 Crenuchus spilurus
AGAACTAATAAAACACTCATGTAACCATATTATTAATGACTTTAAGATAAACAGCAATAATCATAATAAATCCTTTATAAACAAAATACTAAGTCCTACACTCGTACACAGTTGTTTTGACATTCGCTTCAAACGTGTGACAGACATATTCTGGGCTAGTTTAAGCTTCTAAAGGGCGGGTTTTAGACTGACTTTAGGCTGGATATTTTAGTTGGACCTGGCAACCCTGCACCATAAGCTAGCTAGAGCAATATATTCAGTGATCAAAGGTTTAGTCCATAGGTGGGTTATTTATTTTTTTACATTATTTGAGTGACTTGGGGTGATATTGTGGCTCTCTCCTTGACTTTGATCTGTCAATATGGCTCTTTTGAAAAAAATAGTGAGGATCACTGCTCTAGGGGATGCTACGACCGCTGCGCCCCTAGTGGTTGGCATGCTTGAACTAATGTAGGCTACTCGTTACTTGGAATTTTACTCGTTAACTGGAACACAATATTCCGAGATCTCGACTCGTTACCTGGAATACTCGTTAGTAGGGATGCTCGTAAGTAGGGTTACCACTGTATAGTGTTTTTAAGCAATGTTAGCCTCTAGTACTAAATTAAAGAAGCAATGTCTTCTTTTTGGCCAGTCAGCGACATCTGAGATGAGTGTAAAATTATTCATTTTAGTGTAATTTTAATTTTTAATTAAATTTCGCTATATGTTCATTTAACATATCACTGCATATTCACAATAGATATATTTATTTATTATTTACATTCTGTATTAATGTCTGTTTAGTACATAATTCTATTATATAAGTTCCACAAATAATTACAGAAAAAAAATCAATTCTATGTATGTTTTTTTTCTTATTTTTAAATTTAAAATTAATTTTACGCATAAATACAGATTATAAGCACAATAACAATGTTTGATATACTTATAGAATATATATGATTTTATGTGAAACATTGCACCCTTTTCTACTTACAAACACAAAGATACCATCGACTCTGCCCACGGGGGCTTTTCAAACGTCACACATGGACAGTCTTGTGCCAATAAGATCCATCTTCCACATTTGCCATCTGGGGACCTTCTCCACCTCCTAAACTTGTAACATGACCAAGGTTACATGAAAGGTTGCGACATCTCTCTTGACGTTTTCCAAATGGTTGAAACCCTGCTGTTTGTGTACAAGAGCTCAGATTGGACTCGGGCCTCCTGGTGCCCTTGTTGAATTTGAAAAGGCTGGACAGAGGAGGCTGTGTAAGTGTTTCTGTTTACTGCCATATTTTTCAATTCCAGCTTGGGGGACTCCTACACTACAAGGTGTATGACTTTCCTGAGCTGGGTGAGGTGTGTGGATCAAGTGAAAGCACTTAAATCTGCAATGCATGAGCCCCATTGGCTGGAAAACAATGCTTTGTGTAATGTCCAGACGTTTGAGCCACAGTATCCTTTAGTTTTTACAAAGACTGTGTTGTGCACTACCATTTGGAGCTAAACAAACACAAATAAAGACATGGGGGCTTGCTTTTAATCATTTACACATGATGAATACAGTGACGTCTTTCTATATGCTTTGTGTGGGTTTGTTTGAGTAATTTGAAGTCTTAATGACTTTTCCAATAGCTAATTCAATTAAGGAGAAGAGATTAGAAGTGTGGCTTTCAGGAGTGCTTTGTCCATTAAACAAAGTCTGGTTACTGACAAATCAATTCTCCTGAAGAAGGACCATGCCTCAATACAAACAAAACCTCAGAAAATGTGTGAAAGAAACAGAAGAAGCTAGAAAAGGCTAGAAAACCATTGTCAAAGACCTGAGATCATCACATCATGGCTGTCTCAAGTAGAGAAAATGCCCAACTATTGCTACTCTCCCTAAAAGTGGTCATCCTCAGACCTACAGAAGACTACAAACTGCAAAAACAATGGTGGTGTTCATTAATGGACATCAATAAAGAAAAACACTGTTGTCCAAAAAAACTTAGCCATCGAGTTTGCCCAAGACCACAATGATGTCCCACGATGTTCCACAGTGTCTCTGGGAAAATGTTCTATGGGTAGATGACAGACTGTTTAGCACAGCATTATTCTTGGAGGTAAAAGAACAGTGCACACTTCAGCCGCTTCCCAACAGTCAAGTATGGTGGCGGGAGCATCAAGGTTTGGGGCTGCTTTACTTCCTCAGGGCCTGGACACCATGTATTTAAAGGTATCTCAAAACATTTTTTCCAGAGAATGAAAATAAAAGAATGGCTGAAATAGATGATTTATGTTTTGTCCTAACATTAACCTTATTATGGTATGACCTGAAGAGGGCTGTTAATTGTTAGAAACATGTAGAACATTAGCATCATATTAGCATTTTATATATATATCTGACTTCAAATCATGGAAAATGATTTCGTAAATGAGATTTAGGATGGTAGATATGCAGCCCTCCACATTCCATCAACACAGTTATAAATGTATGAAGCATTTTGCTATGGCTTCCCTAAACATCAAAGCTTCCGGTAGGTGTTAGATATGTCCCTGTAGCCTGGATTATCTCCTGTGATGTAGTCTTACCTATGCCCGGTGTGCAATGGTTAGTTACTGTCCATTCCCATATTAAGAGAAATGACTTGACAGCAGAAAAAAAGGCAACGTCTACGGACCCATTTACATTTCACCAGATCATGTAACACATTTACATATTAACGCATTGCTGAGTTTGGCAGCTGCTGAATGTGCAGAAAGGCAGTAGAACTGTGTGTTGTAGTTGTGCGATAGTGCGGCAGAACTGGTTAATATGATTGTCCACTGTAAGTCAGCGGCATGCCTCAGTGGGTCATTCAGAGAACATTCATCTTCATTTACCAGAAGCGGAATACCCCTCCCTGTACTATACACACACACACACACACACACACACACACACACACACACACACACATTCTGTAGTGTTTGAAACACTTAACAGTCAACTATTACTGGGTTTTTGGGTTAACAAAGATTCTAAATCTCCGATTACAGCATTTTATAGTCAGTTTGTCTCGAGTTCCTCACTTTAAAGACATGGGGCCATCCATCCATCCATCCATCCATCCATGCATCCAGTCATCTCTCTATAGATACAAGTCCATCATTCATCTGTCCATTCATAACTGATCTATCCATCCATTCCTTTCTAACAACCATACATCATATATTCATCCATTCATCCACCAATTCATCTGTTTATCCATACATGTCCATGTATCCATCTGTCATCTATCCATTCATCCATCATCCTTCCATTCATCCATCTCTTCATCCTTCATAATAACTCATGCACATCTATCTATCAATCTGTTCATTCATGCATCCATCATCCATCCATTCATCATCCATCCATCCATCCTTCTTAATTATTCACGCACATCTATCTATCCATTCATCATCATAACTCATCCATATGTATCTATCCACCTGTTCATCCATGCATCCATCATCTGTCCATCCATTAATTCATCATCATAACTCATCCACATCTATCTATCCATCTGGTCATCCATGCATCCATCATCCATCCATCCATCCTTCTAAATTATTCACGCACATCTATCTATCCATCTGTTCGGCCATTCATCCATCCATCCATCCATCCATCAATCCATCTTGCCTTAATTAACCCATCCTTTAATCATCACTCCATTAGTAATTCATGACTGATCAGTTTGGCCTTCACCTCAGCATCTCTTTGATTTCATATGCTCTCTGGTGTAGTCACAGCTTCTCCTGAGTCTTTTTCAAGGTCACCAGAGGTCACCGATTATAAATTTAGGTCAATAGTCAATGTCAACCTGATAAGTCAGGAGAGATTAAGAAACAAGACTTAAACACAAATAAAAAGGTTTTCAGCTTACGTAGAGCTTCTTTTACACACACTTGACATTTTTCCATGAGGTGAAAGGATCTGTGCTCACTGATAAGTGGCACAATCGTGAAAGAACACTGCCGTGCCTGTGCGGTCAGGAGGCCTGACTTTCTGAAAGCATTTCACTTAACACGTGTAATCGATGGCACTTAGGATACGACGGTCAAGACGTGTCGAAGGAAAACCTCCACAACCACTGCGTGCCTCTCAGTAACTCCTGATCAATAATACATATTGCTAATCAATAATGCATATCACTGATCAATAATGCATAAAAGAGATGGCGCAGAGCATCTGTGCTATTTTTAGAGCTGCAGTTAATCTTTTAAGGGATGTGTGGACTGGAAACGCAGCGGCACAAACATTTCATCAGCTCATTCTTCTCAAGTGCGCTCCACAGTGACTGATGGCCGATTACATAAGTAACTGCCTTCACCGTATACACATGGCATAAAACATGCTCTGAAGGAGATAGGACATATGGGACCTGGCTGAGGATGCTGTATTTGCATGAGTATGTGCTTACTCAAAATAGTCCCGCCGTCATGGCAAAGTTCTTTTTGATGCTGTAAGCGGTACGAAATGCTATGAAATGTTTATATGACGTTATAAATATGAAGTCAAGCAAAAGAGTGCAATTGCAAACTGAATATTCATTTTACTGTCACTTTCATAATTCTTGATGTTGTACAGCTTTCGGAGGCATTTCAGTATCATTTACAGCTCTGGACTAGAGGCTTCGTCACGGGTGGGCAATGTCTCAGTGTCAAACATTTCTCTAAAGTATATTTCTAAATATACACAGTAAATCTGCCAGTCTTGAATCAACACTATTAGGGTTAAATCAACACTGAGAGTGTTACATTTTGACACCATCAGTGTTAATTTAACTCTAATAGTGTTGATTTAACACTGGCAGATTTACTGTGTATTAGCCTACTAGGCTATATAAATATATAAATATAAAGGCCTACTAGGAAATTTGTAATGTTGGTGCGTAGATGTTGCTAATCCTGGTGTTTTTCTTTAATCTATTAAATTTTTTATTTATCATTATTATTATTATTATTATTTACTATTTATTTTTTTATGCTGTAGCACTTTGAGATTGAGTAAAGTGCATTACAAATAAAATGTATTATTATTGTAGAAAATTCCCTGCTTGGGTAGAAAAACTGTTAGGATCAGTAGGTGGTAAAGACTACATTACCCAGCATGCCTTGCGGCTGAACCGGGACAAACTGGACTAGCTCCGTATATTTGTCATTCGCACTGAGGTAGCACTGTAACATGTACAGTTGGCGTGCTGCTCCACGAAACAAACTTTGTATATGGTGTTTGTTGGTTCTGTGTGCGTTAATGCAGCTAAACCACATACACACACAAACACACACCATTGTATAACGTGGAACCTTGTATATTCATCTCAGTACTGTGATCATTAAAAGACCTGATACACATATTCTTGAGAGTAGTCATCAATCCTTCTGACCGAGGAAGAATTCATTGGATGCACAACTTACCAACATTGCACGCACATAGTATCCAACAATTATATTATTATTATTATTATTACTTACAATATTTACTTATTTACAATTCTGCTGTATTTTATTATACTAGTGTATCTAAAAATAATCATTTGAAAAATTTACAAATGTAATTTAAAAATGACCATATTTTATATTCATTACATGTAAAATGTGATCAGTATGATTTACAGCTCATTAATTGAGAAATCCAGAATCTCATATTATTAGAATAATTTATGTAAATTACTATTCAAATAGTGTTAATATTAAAATAAAAAAATATTGAAATATGTGACTGTGCGTAATAGAAATATATATCTATATATGACAGTTTACCTTTTTTGTTATTTTTTTTTTTTTTTTACCAAAATTTGTGATTTTGGTAGCCAATTGACCCGCCCACTTGTTGACTCTCCGCATTTTACTTGCAATGTCTCTGACTCTAGGAGGGTGCAGACTAGCACAGGCCTCCTCCGATACATGTGACGTCAAGCTCCGCCTCTTTTCAAAATGCTGCTAATACATCGCCACTCGGAGGAAAGCGCAGGGTCCCCATTTCTGATGGATCGCCTGGCAGATGCCTGAGCCAGCTGATATTACTTAGTAGTTACTTAGAAAGAGTGGCATCTTACCCCAGAGAGAGCACGGCCAATATAAGGGCCCCGGCTGACAATATGCTTTATTGTGTGTTGATAATGATAAAAATCACCATATTGCCCACCCCTATGCACCCAATGCAAACCAATGTGATGCTACTCAGGTATAAACTGTGGATTGTAATCTGTTGGCATTTACAGAGCATACAGCACCAACGCTCAGCAAGGAGCCAGCAGCCCTGTGGTGCAAGGTCAGATATCTCCTGACCCAACTTCCTGTTCTAGCTCTGACTACGTCCTCTTGCCTGATGGGTTATTCACTTAGTCACATGTTAAACATTAAAGACTGTCAAAAGGAAGAGGGTGAAGTCTTTCCTTCTTATGTATTCAAGCACTGGCTTAGAATGAAGCGACGTCGACCGTGCATTGTTGTCAGAGCGAGAAATAAAGAGAAGAGAGAGAGATAAGATTGAGAGCTGCATAAGACCACCCCATATTAAACTCTCTGATGACTACACGAGCTTTGGCAGCTTTGTGCCTCCTCTTTCAGTGAGAGAGAGTATGCGAGGACTCCCCTCCCTTTCTGTCAGTTTGATAAATAGAATCATCGCTCCCTCACTGTGCGATCCTTGGGCTTCCATAGAGAGGCAGATTGAGAGCAGAATGACTTTTGAAATAAGAGTGTGGAGCAGACACAGAGCTGGTCCTAATGTCCTTTTGTGTGCCAGCTTATTTCGGTTGTGTATGCACCAAACCGAATGAATATTCATCACAATTAGGACTGCAAATGACAGTGTTATCGAGGCAGAACATTTCACCTAAATACGCTGAAAGCTGGTAAATACGGGAGTCTGATTCCGCTTCCACGCTAGTGGGCCGTATTGTTGAAGACACAATAGTGCTACCAATGCACAGGCTTACACGTGCCACCTTCTCAAACACGTGAAGCAAGCTGCCTCACATATGATCTCGTCGGTGGAGCCAAAATGACCTGGGACAGCTATTCTCAGCTATTTGGGCGGCACGGTGGCTTAGTGGTTAGCACGTTCGCCTCTCAGCGCTGAGGTCTTGGGTTCGAGTCCCCATCTGAGCGCGGTTTCCATGTTCTCCCCGTGTCTGCGTGGGTTTCCTCCGGGGACTCCAGTTTCCTCCCACAGTCCAAAAACAGGGATCAGGTGAATTGGCTACTCTAAAAACTACCCTGGTGTGTATGAATGTGTATGTCTGTGTATGTATGTATGTATGCCCAGATATGGTTGGCACTCTGTCCTGGGTGATCCCCCTAGTGCTCCATGCAGTCCTCCTGCTGCTGCTTCTCGCCGGAGTGTGTGTATATGAAGTGTGTCGCTTGTAAAGTGCCCTTAGGTACCAAGGAAGGTGCTATATAAGTGTAACATTAATAATAATAATAATAATAATAATTCCAATCTTATGTAACCTCTTGCCACACTCAAACCATGTAACTGATGCATAACTCCAAGGTTCATCCGCAGAATGAATGGCTCAAAATGCTGTTTCAGAGGCCTAGACGATGCCCTGCACGCTTGGCTAAATATGGAGCAATTCCTCCTTCCTTCACATCCACATCTTAGGTAAGCTTCAAGTCTATGACTCCAAGCACTTCAGGGCACGGCAGGAAATGTCGACACCTATGAGACCTCAGCTGCCTCGTGGGCACATCAAACGAGGCACGGGAATTGAGTTGTAGCCCTACTCATTATCCTGACTCACTACGCTCACATGCAAAATCCCCACTAACAACAACCGACATGTAACGCCGCCGAAGATCAAAGCAGAAAGACTCGTGACTAGTGTGACTGATAGCGCAAAGGCATTATGGAAGCTGTACGTGCCTTCCACGCTCATCGTAAAGCTCTGGAGAGCCTCCTACACACACCGCATGACATCAAACATCTTAAGGCTGAGGCTACCCGGAGAGATGTCTCTGAACATGGAAGCTCATAGAAAACACAACTGTGTGTATATCAAAGCGTTCAAGAGGGGGGACATTTGGGAGCAGAATGCTCAGGTTCCATATGAAACAGACTTACCTTGGCTTTATCTGCTTTCCTTCGTTTTCAGGAATTTGTCCACAGAGTCTGGATTTGCATCCAACATACATCACCAAACTACCAAATGTGTATGAACTGGTTACTAAATGTTGCTTCCCATCAGGCATTTTCAGCTAGGGCATCTTTTGTGGACGTCCGCTTCAGTACAGTATTAACTCAAATGAACAAAATCTGCCCACAATCTACGTCTGTTTTAATTGGATCGTTACTCGAGGTAATGAATTCTAATTAGATTTCACATCAGTATGCACAGGATCCACAGGTGCGGAGAGGTCAGATAAAGCTTATCATCAGTCTTCACAGTCGTCACGGCGAGCTGGAAGATCATGTACAATAGAAGCTTGAGATGTCGGTGGATGCTGAGGATTACAAATGCAAGCATCTACTCACTGCAGCTTTATTGTTAGATCCACCCACATTAGAACTATATAGGTGTACAATTACAGTATGTAACCCATCTGTTGTGATTTATTAGCCAGAATCCACCACATTCATCACTGCTCAGTGCTGCTACATGTGTTTATACACACATCAGTGGCACTGTTAGGTTGGGTGGTCCATCACCCAATATATATATATATATACACATACTCAGAGGTGTCAAGTAATGAAGTACAAATACTTTGTTACTATACTTAAGTAGAAATTTTGGTTATTTATACTTTACTGAGTAATTATTTTCAGACGACTTTTTACTTCTATTTACTTACATTTTCATGTAATTGTCTGTACACTGTAAAAAAAAAAAAGTTGAGAAAACTCAAAATTTCAAGTCAGTTTACTACACTCAATTTTTCGAGTTTTGATCCCAACTCAAGCTTTTAAGTTTTAAAGAAATTCACCAACTCATTATTTTTTGTTCAGATAACTTTTTTTCCACAGGTATATAAACTTCAAATTTTAAGTTTTACATACAAAGAGTTTCTAATTTAAAAAAAGTTGAGCCAACGTACTATATCAAGACAAGTTAGAAGAATATTTGAAAATGTGAAAGCTGCAGTAACTGAACAAGAAATAGAAGTTAGCTAAACTTTTAAAAATTTTTTACTCTTAGTGCGTAAAAGTCAATGGGAAAGATACCTTAACTGAACAAGATATAGTAAGTTGGCTCAATTTTTTTTTTCATTAGAAACTCTTCATAAGTAAAACTTAAAATTTGAAGTTTATATACCTGTGGAAAAAAAAGTTATCTGAACAAAAAATAATGAGTTGGTGAATTTCTTTAAAACTTAAAAGTTTGAGTTGGGATCAAAACTTGAAAAAAATGAGTGTAATAAGTTGACTTGAAATTTAGAGTTTTCTCAACTTTTTTTTTTTACAGTGTACTTTCTACTCCTTACATTTTAAAAACAGCCTCGTTATTTCTATGTATTTCAGTTCGATTTGTCATCATTCAAAAAAACACCCTATCCAGATAAACTGAGCCATCCAGAAAGAGTGAATGTGACTGTGGTTGGATGATAAGTATAAACATATACCATTCTGATACCCTATTGGTACCTGCACGTCACGTGTGTCGTCACTCTCCAGTAAGCTCCGTACCGCAACAGCGCTTTAAGGTAGTATTTGAAGTTTCTAACTCGTGCCTGTGGATCCAAAATCCTCCAAAACCAACAGAAAGGCGAAGTGCAGTCCTCAAACACGTTTATTCTGTCTTGTTTTTCCACACAGGTCCATTTGTATTGTTTTATCAGGACAACAAACAAAGGAATAAATAAAAATGTTGCTTAGCATAACAGGCTATGCTAAGAAAAATGTGCTACCTTAAACTACTGCCCTGATCTCCTCAGGGAAAAGTAATGAAGTACAGAGTAAGTTGGCAATCAGGGAAAGCAATCGATTGCCAAAAAAATAAAGGATTTACTCTAAATAATAAAACAATACTCCTAAATAACCTAGAAGAACATAAAACACAAAATACCAACATAATTGCTATTAAATATACATTTAGTGCAAAAT
>BRDA01087588.1:3695-20551 GCA_036984385.1 Crenuchus spilurus
GACGTGTAAACGTGTGACGTTGTAGACGTGTGAAACATATACAAACAAAGTGCAAAGTGTGCAGATGTTGCAGTGTGCAAATGTGCAGATATTGCAATGAGTTGGACCATATACATTAATGTGCAGATGTGCAAATGTTGCAGTGTGCAATTGTGCAAAATATTGCAATGAGTGAGACAATGTACATTAATTACAGTCTAGTGGTGTGAGTTTTCTTTAGTTTCCTCAGAAAGTGAAAAAGAGACACTGTTGTGCTTTGTTACTTATGGAGTTAGTGTTCAGGGACCAGGTGATGTTCTCTGCCAGCTTAACAACAAGAAATGTAATGCTCTTGACAATCTCCACAGGTTCCCTTCAGTGATGGGTGGAAAATGGTCCATTTATGATTTATTAAATGCAACAATCATCTCTTTGGTTTTGTCAAAATTCAGAGATAGGTTGTTGACTTTGCATCAGTCCATTAGTTGATCCACCTCCTCTTTGTAAGCTGAGTCATTGTTCACACTGATGAGTCCCACCACAGTCATGTCATCTGTAAACTTGATGATGTGGTTGGAGCTGTGTATTGCTGCATAATTGTGGGTCAGTATGGTGAAAAGATGTAGACTGAGCATACAGCCCTGAGAGGCTCCAGTGCTCAGTGTGATGGTGCTGGAAGTGTTTGAACTGATCTGAACAGATCGTTGTCTTTCAGGCAGGAAATCCAGGACCCAGTTGCAGAGAGAGGTAGCCAGTTCCAGTGAGCACAGTTTTCCAATGAGGTGACGAAGAGTGATGGTGTTGAATTTTGAGCTAAATTTTGAGGTGAGTGAGTGTAAGGTGGGTAGTGGTGGCTATGGTGTGATCTGTGGAGCCGTTGGGGCGATATGCAAACTGCAGTTGGTCTAGTGTGAGTGGCAGCAGGGTTTTGATGTGCTTCATGACAAGCCTCTCAAAGCACTTCATGACAATGGACAATAGGGCTTTCCTCACATTATCTGTGGAAAGGCAAAGCACCTGGTCATTAGGAAGAAGTATGGTTTTCCTTGCTACTATGTCTTTCTATGCCTTGAACCAAGCATAGAAATTGTTCAGCGTGTCTGGGAGGGAGGCATCACTGACACAGGCAGGTGGAGAAGACCTGTAGTTGGTGATGGCCTGGATGCCCTGACACATGCGTCATGTGTCTCGCTGTTTTGGAAGTGGCTTTGCTTTTCTAATGGCCCAGGATAGTTGGGCTTTTGCTGCATGAAGGGTGATCTTGTCACCTGACTTGAAGGCAGAATCTTGGGCCCTCAGCAGTGCATGTACCTCTAAAGTCATCCACGGCTTCTGGTCTGGTTGTGTGGTGATGATGCATTTGCTGATGTAGCAAGTCACTGATGTTGTATACGCATCCAGGTTAGTGAGGTTGTCATGTGTGGCAGCCTCCTGAAACATGCCCCAGTCAATGTGTTCAAAACAGTCCGGTAGAGCAGTGGTGGCTCCTGCTGGCTAGGTTCTGTACTGTTTCAGAACAGGTTTTGTGAGTCTGATAAGTGATCTGTATATTGGAATTATAATAATTCTACAGTGGTTTGAGTATCCAAGATGAGGGCAGGACTCAGCATTGTACATGCTTTAGAGGTTTGCTTCAGCAGCAGAGAGCAGTACCTTCTAACAAGCACAACATCTTTACACCATTCAGAGTTCACATAAACAGGGCTTCACAAAAGCTGGAAAGCCCTTCGAGTTGAATGGTGCTGTCTGGTGTGTTTGCTCCGAACCATGTTTCAGTAAAAACACAACAGGCTCTGTACTCATGTTGGGCGGCTCTCTGGAGTTGAAGTCTTGCACAGGCTCAAGCTCATTTCCCCCGTTTCCCCCTATGTACAGGTTTTATGAGTGATGCAGAAGGGGTCACGGTTTTATGCACTGCATGGCACTGCTATATGTTATTTGCTGGGACATTAATATCAATACATTATCCATAAACATACTGGCATAATATAAAATAAACTGATTAGGAAGGATGGTTCTATTGTAGGAGTCAAGTTGGACACTCTGGAGTCCCAAATACAGGAAGCATGTTACCTGCCCCACCAGGGAGAGTAACATATTAGATCACTGCTACATTGTACTAAAGGGTGCATATCAGCCTGTCCCCCATGCTGCTGTGGGCCTCTCTGACCACTGCTTAATCCACCTTCTGCCGACCTACAGACAGAAGATCAACTGTGCCAAGTCTGTAGTCAGTACTGTGAAGAAGTGGACTAACAAGGCTAAAGAGAAGCTCCAGGCCTGCAGGTGTGTGTTTGATGAAGCTACATGCAGCCTGGATGAATACACAGACACTGTGACATCCTACATCAGCTTCTTTGAGGACATGTGTGTTCCCACCAGGACTCGCATTAAATATAACAATGACAAGCCCTGGTTTAATGCCAAACTGAAGCAGCTGCGCCAGTCCAAGGAGGCAGCATACAGGAGTGGAGACCAGGAGCTGTACAATCAGGCAAGGAACACACTGAACAGGGAAAGAAGAAGAACTACTCAAGCAAACTGAGCAGTTGGATGTCAAACAATGAGCCATCAACTGTCTGGAAGTGCCTGCAGAACATCACCAGCTACAAAAGACCACCCCCTAAGTCAATGGGGGATCATCAGTTGGTTGAGGAACTTAACACCTTCTACTACAGGTTTGAAAAGCCCAGCACCCTACAACAATTCAGCAGCAGTTCACACCCTCCTGACACTCAAACACCCTTTCAACCTGCCCTAAACATCTGTGTGGAAGACGTGAAACAAACAGAGTTTCACCCTCATGTCTGAGGGCCTGTGCTGAGCAGCTTACACCAGTCTTCACAAAGATCTTCAACACATCACTGGAGCTGTGTGTTGTACCCTCCTGCTTCAAATGCTCCACTATAATACCCATCCCCAAAATCTCAATCATCACAGGACTGAATGACTACAGACCAGTGCCTTAACCTTTGTAGTTATGAAATTCTTTGAGAGACTGTGTTCTCACTCATTTGAAGGACATCACTAACTCCACTGCAATTCGCCTACAGATCCAACAGATTGATGGATGTTGCAGTAAACATGGGACTCCATTTTACTCTCCAACATCTTGACCACCCAAGAACATATGCAAGGATCCTGTTCTTGGATTTCATACCATCATCCCAGGAATACTACATAGCAAACTACTCCAGTTAAGCGTGCCAGCCCCCACCTGCCGGTGGATCATCAGCTGTCTCACTGGCATGTAGCAGCAGGTGAGGTTGGGGAAGTTCACCTCTGGAACCCAGATCACCAGTACAGGTGATCTACAGGGTTGTGTATTCTCCCCACTGCTCTTTTCCCTGTACACCAATGACTGCACCTCCACAGAACCCTCTGTCAAAATCCTGAAGGATGACACCAACATCATCGGCCTCATACATGATGGTGATGAGTCTGCTTACAAACCGGAGGTTGAACAGGTGGTCCACTGGAGCAGCCAAAATAATCTTGAGCTGAATCGAGCCAAAACAGTGGAGATTATAGTGGATTTCAGGAGACACCCCTCAACGCTGCCAGTACTCACCATCTCTGACAGAACTGTGACAACTGTGGAGTCCTGCAAGCTCCTGGGCACTATAATCACCAGGGACCTGAAGTGGGACAGCAACATCAGTGCCATCACCAAGCGAGCTCAGCAGAGGATGTACTTCCTGCATCAGCTGAGGAAGTTCAACCTGCCCCAGGAGTTTTACACAGCCATCATTGAATGTGTCATCACCACATCCATCACAGTGTGGGGTGGCTCAGCCACCAAACAGGACATTCACAGACTGCAGCGCATCATCAGGTCTGCAGAAAAGACTATTGGTGTTAAGCTGCCCACACAGCTTGATCTGCACAGCTCCAGAACCAGGAAGCTCCAGAACCCCTCACACCCAGGACACCACCTGTTCCAGCACCTTTCCTCAGGATGGTGTTTTAGACATATGAGGATCAGGACGACCAGGCTACAGAGAAGCTTCTTCCCAAAAGCCATCACTCTCCTGAACAGTCGACATTACTACTACACAAAACACTATATCTCCTGGTCTTACTCTTAGTTCTTACGTCTCTGCACTTTAAAACATAACAACTACACACTACCTGCCTTGTCACTTTGCCCTACTGCACATAAATGCTGCAACCAGCAACTTATATATGTGCACTATGTATAGTTTATATATGATCACTGTCTGTGTGAGTGTGTGTGTGAGAGAGTTTTTCTTTGTTGTTGTTAACCTTTGTGCACTATGAGCCAGTAGTCGCGTTTCCATTGACCATGAAATATCGCAAATTAGAATTGCGGATAAATATTTTCTTAATGGAAACACGACAATTTCGAAAAAACTTGCGTTTTTCGATAAAAGTCTTTTGCGCTAAGATGAGGTGGTTTTTCAGTCGTATCGAAATTGGTTTATATCGCAAAAGTGTAATGGAAACACACGAACGGACTTTTTCGCATTAAGGGAGTGTTGTGAATCAGTCTGCTACTGACCACACATGTTCGTTTGATCTGCGGAGGAAATTACCAGACACCAATTTCTCCTTTAAAGAAATTTATTGACCGAGCGCTCTGGGAATCAGTCACATAACACAGCAAGTGAAGATTCAAAGGATTCAAAGATTCATCCCACCTTTTAACAGTATTCAGCCCCCCTGAATCACCCTGGTAACTTTCCATCACGTGAGAGGCAGTTTCACCCCCAGTGCAGCACCTGCAGCCTCCCTTCCTGTCCTAAAACTTATCTTATTCAGTTTTTAGCAATTTAGGTCAGCTATGCTGAAATGGCCCGTCTTAATTCTTATCTGGGAGGCTGCGCTGAGGGCAGAACTCTCTCCCCCGCTTATCCCACATACACACAGAGACATAGTTCAAAACTGTCTTTGTCTCTGAAACAATTTCTTAGTTAAACAATAGCAATTTGATGTGCTCAAGGTTATAGTGAAGCTACAATCTGTTTCTTTAATGTAAGTTTATTCCTCCAAGCATTATAATCAAACCATTCATTTGTTATAATCAATTCTGAACATTAATTAAGCTAAAAGCAGTTATATGATATACTGTTCTAATATGTTAGCAATATAGATATATTTTCCTTCAGGAGTCACGTGATCAACAACCGGACGTTTCTATTGGCGAAAAAGACAACAACAGAAAGTAAGAGGATGAAGATGACGCGGCATATTTGGAATAACGAGGAGAATCCTTGGACAATGTGCAGCTGGCTCCACTAGAGATCTCACAGCATCACAAAGTTCATTAAAAGTTGAGTGTGTCATTCTAAAATGTTGAATCCACAGCTGTTCTGTAAAATCATCGACTACAGTTTCCCAAAAATGCCGCATACGCTCCCAAGTATAAGGGGCTTGTCACTCCAAAGCCTCGACAAGTCGCCGTCTCCTCTGATGGCTGATGATAAGCACTAGTGCCGTGGTAGCAGTATGTATAAAGCTGAAGTATGTGTTTACATCCACTGCCGCCATGTTTGTAATGACTTCGTGAGAACAAACACATTCACATGTGATTTTATAATAGTATTTCGCATTTAATGGAAACACCGCAATTGCGAAACTTGTTTTGAGAATATCGTTAATGTTTTGTGCAAAACTGCAATGGAAACGCGACTACTGTAACCTAAAGCAAATTCCTTGTATGTGTGAGAATACATGTCCAATAAAGCCTGATTCTGATTCTAAAGAGTTGTTTTTGAAATGACCACTGCATCCATCTCCTCCTGCCACAGCACTTTGTGACAGCATCAGAACAAGTTTGAGGTATCAATGAATTAGAGATAAAACTCTAAAAACTTGTTGCACTAGCATTAAAAGTAGAGCTGGCTGATATAAAGTGCTCATTTACATTCTTAAATTCATAAACGTTGACAAAATCCACAACCATTTCCAGGAGCTTCATTGTATATAAAATTTTACACACACCTCTTAAATAAAAAAAAAAAACACTATACAAGGCACATGGGAGTATCTGTTTATTTACACATGCGCAAGCAGGTCATGTGTCAATAAACGAATAGTGCACTGAGAGCATATAAAGGCTTTGGTGTTAAATGACACAGGAGCTAAAGATTAACTCACGCTAATGTCCACTATATGCTGGAATTCTGACTTTGGAATTTTGCTTTGGCTATGGATTTTTTCCCTAAAACGTAAAAAATGAATAGCATTTTTTCTTCTGTGAATTATTGTATTTGTCATTTTTTATTTATTTATTTTTTGCTATAGGAGGATTTTATAAGCCATTCATTTGATAAACTTAATTTCAAGAATAAACTGTAGCATACAAAATTATTTTATTTCAATGTCATATTGATTTGTGTATTAAGGAAACTAACAAATGTATTTTGTAATCTATTCAGACTTCTGAAAACATTTTGAAGCTTATTTTGTCATTAGCTGTAGAAAAGAAAATATTTTTTAGAAGTTATTTTTCATGTTTATCCCTCAGGCTTCAACTATGACTTCTGTGTATGATAACACATCATATAATTTCATATTGACCTTGTCTGGGATTAATGACTTTAGATTGAAATATGTTCTTTTGTTTATGTCTTTGTCTGTTTATGCCTTAATTCTTCTTTTAAACATCACACTGGTTGTAATAATTTTATTGGAAAAGTCACTACATGAACCAATGTATCTGTTTATTTGTAATTTGTGTTTCAATGAAATCTATGGGACAACAGGATTTTATCCTAAATTTATTTTTGATTTGTTTACATCATCACATTTAATATCATATACTGAGTGTATGACACAGTCAACTATTATATACTCATCTTTTATGTGTGAATACACAACTTTAGTTATAATGGCTTATGATAGATATGTAGCAATATGCAAGCCATTACAATATCACCAAATTATAGGAAGCCAGACAGTGGTTAAAGCTCTGCTATATTCATGGGCATGTCCTTTTATTGTGGGAATGCCAAGTATTATACTTACCAGCCAACTGCCCTTATGTGGATCACAAATAGACAAACTTTACTGTGATAACTGGTCCATTGTCAAATTGTCTTGTACACCAAGTACAGCCAACAATATATATGGATTATTTGTCATTTGTGTATTTATGGCACATGCTGTAATTGTTTTACTGTCATATCAAAGACTGATTATTGCTTGTAGGAATTCTACTGACAACAAAAAGAAATTCTTGCAGACTTGTGGACCACATCTGCTGTCACTGCTGAACTTCACTATAGCTGTGCTCTTTGACGTAATGTTCAGTCGCTATGGCTCAAAGGAATTTCCAGAGCACCTGCGGAATTTTTTCCAAATTGAAATTCTTGTCATACCACCTCTTCTTAACCCACTCATGTATGGCCTTAAGCTGTCAGAGGTGCGTAGGAGGCTTTTTATAAAATGTAAATCACGTAAGACAAAAAAATAGCCTTTTTCCATAAAGCTACTGTGTAGTTTCTTAGTTAGTGTTAAATTTTTATTTCCATTGATCATGATGACAATCTGGAGACTGGAGACAATCTGCATGTGGACCACATTTACATGTGTGATGCCGTGCCATTCCAGCTCAGATATGTAAAAATCTAAGTAGCTGTTTCTATAGGTAAAAACATTGATGGATTTATCTATGTGTATTTGTTTTACTCTGTACTAAAATGTCTGCATATAAATATTGTACACAAATAGACAAACTTTACTGTGATAACTGATCCATTGTCAAATTGTCTTGTACACCAAGTACAGCCAACAATATATATGGATTATTTGTCATTTGTGTTTTTATGGCACATGCTGTAATTGTTTTACTGTCATATCAAAGACTGTATGTCTGCATATAAATATTGTACTGTTGAATGCTTCTCATGTTTGGACTATTGCTGTAATAATAACAATTATATTTAATAATCTGTTCAGATGTATGAAAACATGTTGAAGCTTCTTTGTCTTTAGCTGTTGAATGGAAGAAAATTGGTTAATGGCAAGGTATTTTATTTCTTCATGGTTTTCCACATACCTCACCTATAACTTATGTGGACACATAATGCTATTTCATATTTTCAAATGTTATTTTGATTATTAGGTCTTTGTCTGTTTATAGCTCATGGAACATGAGCTCATGGAACATTGCAGTGTCACAGGGCACATCCATAAAGTTACCATGATTATACATGTACGTATGTCAACAGTGTGGTTGGAAGATGAAAGCAGCAAAAACATTGCAATCAATTAGTATTAGTTTGCTTTCTAATTTCATTAAAGTCATACAACATTTGATTGACCATCTCATCAACTTATTGGTAAAAATATAATTCAGTTGTCTCAATATAAAATGCCCATTATAATTTAGCATGTGATTTGTAATGTATAGTAATAAAAAAATGCAGAGAGCTGTGACTGCCAATGAATCAAGCAATCATTCGTTTGAAAAAAACAAAAGAGTTTCATCAGAGTAATAGCATAAATGTCCTAATAGGTGTGGCCACATCAGTTGGTACATTCTTAAAACAATAAATACCAAAATGACCCAAAAGAACAAACCCTAGTTGATGACAGAACTATTTCACGTGTGATGAAAAAAGTCACAAGATTTGGGTTAGGATTAGACATCCATAACTCATTTGAGGTTGTAGGTATATCAGTATCAAAATCAACAATCAAGAGAAATTTTCCACAGAGCAAATACAGTGGGTTTTCCCACAAACTCTCAAAAACAAGAAGAGCAGATCAGTCTGTCCAAAAAAAAAAAAACATAAAAAACTGGAACCTCCATGGCCACCATGACTAGCAGGACAGGAGGAGTTGCCTCCATAACTGGCAGGACAGAAGGAGTAGCTTCCATGGCCAACAGGACTGGTAGGACAGGGGAGTGGCCTGCACAACTACAGGGACTAACAGGACAGGGGGTGTGGCCACCTGGACTGGAGAAGTGGAGGCTGGCTCCATCATGGTTGCTGGCTCCTTACCCACAGCCTGGAGTGCAACAACTGGCTCTGTGCATTGGCGGGTGGTGCAGCAGCGAGCTCCATCATGATGGCCAGCAGTTCAGCAGGAAGTGTCTGGCATTTTGGTAGCAGCTTGCCGCATATGTTTCTTTGCCTCTGCAATCCAAATGCTGTGGCACTTTCCCATGATTGCCTCAGTATCCACGCTCTTAGCGTCCTCATCCTCCACTGGGATGAGCGTGGGACACCCGGTGCTTACCAGTAGCTCCTCCAACAATGAGCTACTTTGTGCATTGGTGTGCTCACATGTTGTGCACCCCAAAATATCCTTCCGCAGAAGGGGGGGGGTCCTGGATCCCACCATCACCAGGTGAGGAAGGGCTGCAACACAAAGCTCTTTGACTGGGAGGAGTCTTACTAAGAAATCAACGATCTTCAAGCTCCACCACTGGTCGAGGCTAACCTGAGCCCTAAATGCTTTCCAGTCCCTAGCTGTCATTTCAGCTGCATCAGTCTGTTTTTGGTCCATCATTTTATTACAGGATAGGCCACAAGGATGAACCAGGATGCAGATCGTTCACACAAACATGTATTTATTGAGCACAGCATAACAATACAAGCTTAATACTACAACACATGATGGACAATACTGGGGAAGTGAATGATCAGACAGAACAAGTGCAGGCACTTACAAGTGTGATGATGTGACAAGGACAGGAACATAGAAACAGTCTTGTTTATGTCAATGCCCAGGAGAAAGTGGAGGAAGAGGGGCTTTCTATCCATGTTGGGCACTTCAAGCTCACATCAGTGGGGGAGATGAGCAGTGCGGAGCCAGAGGTTTGGACAGTGATGAGCTCAATAGGCTATCGATGTCCCCAGACTGCATTGCGATGCTCAGGGCCGATGACCCCACACACCTCACGGAGGAAATGGCAGCACAAGACCACACTGAAAAGAAAAGGGCCAAACAATGCCACTGCGGCTCCAGGAGGAAGCATGGGGTAAAGCCCATCCTCATCCTTGTGGTTATGGAGGCCTCACACTCTGCTCTGAAAGTCATGGAGGCCTCGCTGTCTCCCCAGCCAGTGAAGGCAGCCACGTCCCCTGCTCAATCAGTGACGGCGGCCATGCCCCCTGCTCAGCCAGATACAATGGCCACAACCCCTGCCCAGACAGTGACTGTGGTCATGCGCCCTGCACAGCTAGCGATGGGGGCCATTACTCCTGTGCAGCCAGATACAGAGGCCTTGCCCTCTTCTTCTGCTCAAACGGAAGCCTCGCTCTCTCCACTGCCAGTCACAGAGGCCACACCCTCTGCTCCTGAACTCATAGAGAACTTGCCCTCCGATGCTGATATTTCAGAAGCCTCAGTCCCAGATAGGAAATCCTCCATTTTGGCAGTTCTGGGGGGCGCTCCTCCTAGCATGGCAGTGGTCAGGAAGACCACTACCCATACTGCAACAGATAGAAGAGTTGCTCCCCCTTTCCAGGCGGTCCCAGCCACTCTTCCCCTTGTCACCACAGCCAGGAGAGCTGCTCTCCCATTTCAGGCAGTCTCAGCCAACTTCTCTCCTTGTCACAGCAGCCAGGAGAACTTCTCCCCCATTCCAGGTGGTCAAGACCGCCCCCATTGTCACTCCAGCCATGTGGGCCATTCCCCTTTTCCCTGCTGCATGTCCTGTCCACACTGCCCAACCCATAGCACTGGACATGGCTATGGGTCAACCAGGGACCAAGTTTTCTGGGACTCTTCTGCCCTGCACATGGTGGTATGGACACTTAGAATGTTCCTACATGAACATATGAGGTGGATGGTGCCCTTTGTGCTGTAGTGTTGTGTTTGTTCCTGTGTTATGTTTTTTTGTTAAGTTAGTTTCATGTTATTGTTTTCTGGTTTTGTTTTTTCTGTTTGGTCCCCTGTTCCTGTTTTGTGCCCCCCGACTGGGCTATCTGTACCTCAGGTCAAGGTGTCTTGACGGGGAGGCTATGTCATACCTCAGCTGCGGCTGCTCCATGGCACAGCCTCCTTGTATGTCTGTCTGTCATCTGCTTCATGTCCATGCCCCCTGTTAAGTCAGGTTTAGTCTGATTGTTTCCCCATCCCTCTTGTTGTGTAATCATGTTGTGTATAAAACCCTCCCTGTTGTGTTCAGACTTTGTCGTTCATTGTATGTATCAGTGCTGAATGTGTTCTGTTAATGTTGAATTTCCCCTCGGGGATCAATATAGTATCTATCTATCTATCTATCTATCTATCTATCTATCTATCTGTCTATCTGTCTATCTGTCTATCTATCTATTCTATCAATCATGTGTGCTCTTGTATTTGTCTTCAAAGTGCGGTTTGTGTTTTGTTTGGTTATTAAACATTCACGTTTGGATTAACTCCTGCTTCCAGTCTCCTCCTCTCCACTCCGCCACTTCACCGCTGACAGTTTCAATGACAAATCCAAGCTTTCCAGACATTTTAATATACAGAGAAAGCAATAACTGCAAGTTATGCATACTCAAATTGACAACTTAATTGTCAACTTTAGTAGCTATGCTAACTATGTTGTTCTAGATTGATCCAAATATTTGTATAGGGCTAACACTGTATACACTAATATTTTGAGGAAGAAGCTATTGCTGAGTCTGGTGGTTCACCCCCTAGAGAAACTAAAGAAAATAAGCTTGGTGATAAATGGATAAACTGCAGTATGTATTACAGCGTCGTTAAAAACTCATTAAAACATTTTTGGTGTGTACTTATTCAAAATATGTCAAATGAAATTTTGTGTTCTTGTGCAGTACAGGATAACTTTAGAGTGCACTTAAAGTATGTGGTCTCCAGGGTTTAATTAAATAACTCACCTGTTTTCATTTCAATTACAGGCCTAAATATTAATATGGATATTTCAGTTGCCCTCGATGTTGGTTGAGCAATGACTCCACCATTGCACTCATGTATGCACACTTCTTAAATGATGTAATCTGAGAAAACAAGTCACCAGTAGAGACTTGACAGAATATAAAAGCTAAGGTAGTAAGGTTTAGAAGGTTCACTGGCATGGTGAACATGATGAGATTAATGCAAAAACGATATTTTTCTTGATTGTCAATTTATACTTTTGTTAAAAATTATTCTTATTAAGAAAAATCTTCTTAAAATGGAAGTAAACACATCAAATAATATTGCATTTATGCTCTCTGGACTGAAGGATGTGAGACTAAAATACCTTTTTGTTTGTTTGTCTATGTCTGTTTATCTCTTAATCATTGTTTTAAACCTGATGTTGATTTTGACCATTCTCTTAGAGAAGTCTCTGCATGAGCCTATGTATCTCTTTGTATGTAACCTCTGCTGTAATGAGCTGTATGGAACAGTGGGGTTTTATCCTAAGTTCATGCATGATCTATTATCACCATCCCCTGTGATATCATATGTTGGGTGTTTTACTCAGTCATTTGTGATTTATACATCTTTTATGTGTGAATACACAACTTTAGTTATAATGGCTTATGATAGATATGTAGCAATATGCAAACCGTTACAATATCACAAAACTATAGGATCTCACACAGTGGCAAAGGCTATTCTATACTCATGGGCATTTCCTTTTATTGTTGGAGTCCCAAATATTATACTTACTGGTCAACTGCCCTTATGTGGGTCAAACATAGACAGGCTTTATTGTGACAACTGGTCTATTGTCAAGCTGTCTTGTATACCATCTACAATAGTGAATGTATATGGCTTAAGTGTTCTCTGCATATTTATGGCACATGCTTTGATTGTCATGTTTTCATATCAGAGATTAATAGTTGCTTGCAGAAATTCTAGTGACAGCAAAAAGATGTTTATACACACTTGTGGACCACATTTGTTGTCACTGTTGAATTTTACAATAGCTGTGCTTTTTGATTTAATATTTGGTCGCTATGGAACAAAAGACTTTCCAGACCATCTGAGAAATGTTTTCCAAGTTGAGATTCTTGTGATTCCACCCATTCTTAACCCACTTATGTATGGTCTTAAGCTTTCAGAGATCCGTAAAAGACTTTTCCAAAAGTACAAAAAACATAAGAATTACTTTTCATAAATCAATCTGACTGCTGGATATTTTTGATAAAGTTTGATAAAGTATGTAAATTTAGAATGAACAGTTAATTGAACTTAAGTCAAAAATATAAAAAATATAAAATTAAGTATAACATTTACAAAATAAAGGGGTAATTTTTTTTTAATATAATGTTGTAAAATGTTTTGCCATTTGATCATTCACCCAATGCTGAGAGATGTCCTCATTTCCGGATTCCTGCAGAGTTTGGTGATCTTCCAGCTCAGCAGGTAATGAGCAGGTTTAATTGTAGTGCCAGAGCAGAGAAATCGCCAAACTCTGCAGGAATCTGGCCCTCCAGGACTGGACTTTGACACCCCTGCTCTAAAACATCTTTTAAACCTACCAATTGTGTGATGAGATGACAAATTGATTATATGATGTATGTTTTTTCTGTAAAGTACATTTTTGTCATAATAAATTAAAATGCACACAATGTATAATACATATCTATTTCCCCTCTCATATTGCCCCAATGAATGAAACTAAGAAACTTTAAATGTTTGAAAACATTTTAACTTGATATAATTTTTAGATATTTGGCTTGATTTCAAAAGTAATTAACATTTCACCTTTAGCAACAGTTATATATTTACCACATATGAATGTTTTGTAGGCCTCAAGAATGCAATGAAAATTGCAACCCTAAATCATAAAAAGGCAGGACAGTATGGAAAATTCAATAAAAGTGTCTTACAATAACTTTGATTGTTCTTTCTTTGCAGACAGTATGAATCCAATATATTTTATGTTTTGTCTGGTCAATTTCATTTCATTTTTTTAATATATAGTATATTCATGCCTGCTTTTCAGGCCAGTAACACATTCCAGAAAAGGGTAGGGGCAATTCTGGGCTACTGATGATGTAAAAAAACAAAACATAAATAATAATGTGATTTCAAACAGGTGCTGTCAATGCATTATTTGAACCATCGTTCATTACAAAAGTAGTATCCACAAAATAAGTGAGGAGCAAAGATGGGCAGAGGATATCAAGTTTGGCAATAAGCGCATGACAAAATGACTGAAATGTTTAAAAACAATGTTTCTCAAAGAAAGATTGGAAAGGATTTGCATATTTCTCCCTCTATAGTGCATAATATCATTACGCAATTCAAGGAATCTGTTAGAATTTCCATGCATAAAGAGCAAGAGTGCAAGCCTAAGATGAACACCTTCCATCTCAGATCCCTCAGATGGCATTGCATTAAGAATCATCAATAGCTGATATAACCACATGGGCAACAAGTTACATGAGCAAACTTTTGCCAAACTCTACAATACAGAGTTACATTCACAAATGCCAGTTAAAACTTTACTGTGCAAAAACCAAGCCTTACACCTGACACTTACATTAACCATGTCCAGATGCAACATCAACTTCTCTGGGTTCAGAGGTATATGGGATGGACCATTAACAGTAGAAATGGGTGCTGTGGTCAGATGCATCAAAATTCTAGATCTTTTTAGGAAGAAATGGACATCATGTGCTCTGGACCAAAGATTAAAAGGAGCATCCAGACTGTTATCAGCAAGAAGTCCAAAAGACAGGGTCTGTCTGTCATAATACGGCGTAGTTCAATGCCCTTGGCAATGATTATTTACACTTCTGAAAAGTACATTGAGATTTTAGACAAAAATATAATACATTTGAGATGACATCTTTTCCAGGGACATCCTGTATTTTTCAAATAGACCATGCAAATCCAAATACTACACACATTACAAAGACATGGCTGTGGAAGATGAGCATATGGGTAAAGGACTGACTTGCCTGCAGTCCTGACCTGTCCCCAGTACACAAAGTGTGGAGTTGTGAGAAGGAACATCAACATTACAAAGTGGTAAATGTTTAACCTTCCCAACTTTTTTGTAGTGTTGCACATTACTTTTTTAACTTACAAAAACATACTGTTCATACTGTATTTTCTTGCTTTTCCCATACTGTCCCAACTTTTTCTTATTTGGGGATGTATTTCATTTCAAGTTTGAGTAATATACCATTAATTTTATTAATAATTAATTTTCTTGCATTTTTTTTGTTTCTAAAGAATTTTATTTTTCCTTGATGTTGTAATTACAATCATACACAAGATAAGATGTAAAATATCCTATGCCAAACCATTAGAGCTCTTACCACCAGCAGCGACACAAATCTTTCAATCCTACAGCTACACCCTATGGTTGCTGTGGCCATTTATGATCCGATCAGCAACCAGCTACCCTTACCATCTACGGTTAACACAGTGTAGTTAACACAATGCACTCTGGACCTGCAGTTTTTTACCTACATCCACCAGCAATTTCCAATCTCGCGCTTCGCCCCATCTACCAGTATTTATAGCTTGTGCCTGCTCTCAAATATTTTCCCCCTCACGGACAAACCTAATCGCTTTATTACTACAACCACTCGTCAATGCATTCACCTCCAAGCGTTTGCTGTCCAACAAACATGCTAACACCCTTAGCACCTGATCATGCCTCCATGTATACCTCCCCTGTGACAAACTAACCTTACAAGCTGATAGAATATGCCTCAGCGTGCCAACCCCTGTACATAATATACAACTAGGGTCTTCACCTACCCACTGTCCAAGGTTTTGTGGAGTTGGAAGGACATCATAAGTTGCTCCAAGCAAAAACGTAATACGACTTGCCTCCATTGCCCACAGTTCTTGCCAAGTGATCTTCCGCTTCTCTAAATTCTCCCAGCGAAGCCACTGGCCTTGTTTGGCCTGTGATGTTGCTGTTGCACACCGTGCCTCCTCTTCCTGATCTCGAATAAATCTAATCATCATTTGCCTTCTTTCTGGTGATGTGGCCTGATCCTTTGATCCTGACAAAATCATCTCACGACTCACCTTAGCACATTTAAATTCCTCAACTAAACTTGTGAGTGGTAGCTCCAGTACCCCTCTCCCATACCATGACACACTACTTAAACACTGTGGCACCCCTAACCACTTCCTTATGGCCTTGTTCATAACCCTTTCCATCCTCTCTACTTCTGCAATCGAAACATCATAAACTGTCAACGGCCATCTAATACGAGGCAGTAAGCCAAACTGCAGACACCACAATTTCAACTTCCCTTGCAGACATGATATATCTATGTTATTAATAGCCTTCACCAAATCAGCCTTTATTTCCCCAACTTGGTCTATGTCATTTAGTGCTGCACTACACCATCTACCTAAGCTCTTCACTGGTCTCTCCAGTACTGTAGGAATCATTTCTCCTTCAATCACAAAATTTTCCTGAACAAGTTTCCCTTTGACAATCGACAGACTTCTAGACTTGCTTGGTTTAACTTTCAGCCTAGCCAACCTTAGATTATCATTTAACTTCCCCAGCAACCGCCGTGTGCAAGGCACAGTAGTCGTCAGGGTCGTCATGTCGTCCATGTAAGCCTTGATTGGGGGAAGCCGAGTACCACCATGCAACCTCTCCCTACCTACAACCCACTTAGAAGCCCTGATTACTACCTCCATTGCCATTGTAAATGCTAATGGTGAAATCGTACAACCAGCCATTATAGAATAGAATAGAATGTCTTTATTGTCATTGTTCTTGTACAACGAAATTTGACAGTGCGTACCAAGGTGCACATAAACTGACATTCGCACTCAAATCAATCAACAAAATAAAACACAAACATGTTAAAACACACAAAACATCACAAAAAAAAAATCACTAAAATCACTAAAATTGTAACACTAAAATACACCTACTCTTACACTGTTAAGTGCAACTAAAGCTCTGGCATAAAAGCTATTTTTAAATCTATTTGTTTTTGCCCTTAATGTCCTGTATCGTCTACCTG
>BRDA01087594.1:6583-17666 GCA_036984385.1 Crenuchus spilurus
TGACTGTTCGTCTCTCTATTTAGTATCGTCTCTCTCTCTCTCTCTCTCTCTCTCTCTGCTATGATTTATCTCTCTGCTTGTCAGTCTGGCTAGGCTAATATTTATAGAGCTCTGTGTATAGTGTGTGTATCATTAGACATACAGGGGGCTGATGAATTAGTTTGTTGATGACTGCTGTATATCACAAATCATGTGCACATTACGGGGCTGCTAATGCAAATCCGCTCTCTCCTCCATCTCGGCGAGCCGCTTTTAATAATGGTCATTTGCGAGATTATTTTAAGCGTCCGTGGTGAGGAGAAAGGGATTTCTCACCGCTTTTCTTGCACAACCGTCCGCGGTATTAGTCAGCGTGAGGTATTGCTGGCGAGCTCATTGCTTTCAAAAATCAAAGTTAAATGGGTCATCTATCATCAGAATTTGTGTCTGGCCGACTTGTCTGAACATCAGTATGATTTATGGCCTGAATCGGCAGAGTCAACCATGCATGTTTCTTAGTTTATCGTTTTATGCTGTCTTCAATTAAACGTCTATAAACAGGACGAGGGACTTTACGACATTGTCCATCAATAAGGGCGATCAAGGTTTTGCATGAGGATGTGTAATTTGCACACCCTTATTGTCCTCCCCACTTGCTGTGTGTAGGGCAGTGGTCTGCATGTGTGTGTGTTGGGACATTGATGAAATATTTTGTTGATTTTTTTTTTTTTTTTTTTACAGTAAAATTATATCTATACATCCTCTACTGGAAACAAAGTCTTGTATGTTTTATTGCACCTTTACCATAATAAAGAATATTATTATCTATATACTTTATGGCACTTTTTATATTGTATATATTTTTCTCTTTGATGTGTTAAATTTGTCAAATAAATATAAAAAACAAAGAGAAATGTCATTTTTGTTCCCTGTAGCGGAAAATCAACAATGCACATAATTTGATCAGAGCTGTTACAAAAACCTTCAAATACAATCTTAGCATTCATTCATTTTGCAGTGAAGGGGTCTCTAGTCCCCTGCCCGTTTTTCATTAAGCACTGCAGCTAATTTGATCATTGTGTGATTTTTTCCCCGTCTCTCTAATATCATTAAGCTGAGATGTTGATTATTCCCCACATGCAAACAAATGCCACCTTAATGATCTATGTTATTATATTTGCCTTATTATTTCACATTCCGTAGTATTGTTGCTGTTATTTTGCCAAACAAAAGCACACCATGGCGTTCAGCCACGCTCGCGTGTGTGCTGATTAGAGTGTGTGTAAGGGTTATAAGCACAGTGTCATTGGAGAACGCAATTCTTTGTCAGGCGAAGGAGATAAATCAGTGTGTGTGTGTGTGTGCGCGCCCGCATGAGGGTGGGGTGGATTGCAGGGTGAGGGTCTTATTTTCTATCTGGACATTGAATAATGACATTTTTGTATCTGTATTTTTGAATATGTAAAATTTAGCTGAGGGAAGTGTTGGCAAGTCCAGGATATTGCTTCTGTCTGTCTCTCTGTCTCCGTCTTTGTTAATGCCAAACAAGTTAACAAACATAAGAAATTGTTGAAATGAATACAGCACAATAGACTGTGTGCTATTTACAGTGTTGTTATTGTTTGTTATAATGTTGACAACTATTTCTGTCAGTCTTTCTCCTCTCTTTCTCTCTCTCTCTCTCACTCTGAGTCTCTCTCTCCTTCACTACGGGGTCTCTCTCTTTCTATCTCTTTTGCATTCTCTATGTCTTTCTCTATCTCTATCTATATTGCTTTGTCTCTATCTCAAAGCAATAGAGTGTGTCTCTCTCTGTCTGTCTTTCTTTCTTGTTCTCTCTCCAAGTCAGTTTCTCTTCCTTTCTCTAGGTCTTTCTCTCTCTGTTGCTCTCTCTGTCTCTATTGCTTTCTCTTTTTTTTCTCATTCTCTCTCTCTTTCTCTCTCTTGGTTTCTCAAGGTCTTTCTCTGTCTCTCTCAATGACTTTGCCTTTATCTCTTGCTTTAGGTCTCTCTCTCTCTCTCTCTCTAGGTCAGTCTCTCTTGCATTCTCTGTCTTTCTCTGTCTCTATCACTTTGTCTCTATCTCACTCTGTGTCTATCTGTCTCTCTCTTTCTTTCTTGTTCTCTCTCCAAGTCAGTTTCTCTTCCTTTCTCTAGGTCTTTCTCTTTCTCTCTGGGTCTCTTTCTCTCGCTCTCACTCCTACTGTCTCTCTCCCTTTCTCTTTGTGTCTCTCTTTCTCTAGGTCAGTCTCTTGCTTTCTCTAGTTCTTTCTCTGTCTCTCTCTATTGCTTTGTCTCACTCTATCTCTTGCTCTGGGTCTCTTTCTTTCTCTCTCTCTTTCTCTTTCTGTTTTTCTGTCTCTTTCTCTCTCTAGGCCAGTCTCATGGTTTCTCTAGGCCTTTCTCTGTCTCTCTCTCTATTGGTTTCTCTCTCTCTCTCTTTCTCTTTGTTTCTCTCCTCTCTCTCTCTCTCTGTCTCTCTCAGAGTCTCTCTCAGTGTCTGCTGATGTTACACAAGGGATTGGGTTACTATAACACTATTACAGTTCTGCCTACATACATTTATAGAGTCTAAGATAATGTAGTGTTGTTGATAGTGCAGCAAACAAATGCAGCATTTGGAGCAAAGCCGAGCAGCGGTGTTTAATGTTGGCAGTGTGTTTGATTTGTTTCAGCTCGGCTGTGGTGTAACTGGCAGGTTTATTGACAAAGGTATACCTGGGAGATATGGGAGATATCAAATCGAAAGCGTCCAATTACCTGGCTGTTGATCATTACAGTGCGCGGGTTGCAGACACTGGAAAACTCCCTTTGATTCTTTGTTTAGGAGGATTATGTGTCTGTCAAGATTGCATGGCTCAGGAATAAACAGAAGGAAAAGGCAAACGTTGAGAAATGTTTAAACAGCAGAGCTGTTCTTCACTCCGCTCTTTTCAATGAGCTCCAAGCTCACAGTTTACCATCTGAATTGTCAAAAAAACAGTTTACAAACCACCACAGGCTACAAAGATGTATTTTTCCTGTTTCGATGCTTTCAGTATGCTGTACGAACTCTTAGAGATCTATTGAAGCTTAAGAGCTCCGTTTGCCTCCTCTGGAGCACAGTGTGACAAGGGAGGGGGGGAAATGGCGCAAGGTTATTCAGAAATTAAAAAGAGGAACTGATTTAATTTTCACCCTTAGCAAAAAAAAAAAAAAAACTGGTGGGAAGAGTGAAGACCTTGGCATTGGTTGAAGAGGGTAAAATTAATCAGCGTGCCATCTACAACGAGCCCCCAGTTAATCATAGGCTTCAGCATTTTATTCTGAAAATGATATATCTGTGGTGAATTACCATATCACAGCAACTTACTCTCCCACTCTGCACATTTTGTCATTTGAAACGGAACCTTGATTAACAACATTTTTTTTGGGTGGGGGTGGGGGTCTATGGGAGACAGAGAGAGAGGGAGGGAGAGAGAATGGAGTCTGAGTGTAATGGGGAGAAGAAAAAAAAACAGCATTAATATTACATGCATTGTGTCAGGGATTCATCTGAAATCTTTTTGGCTTGAACTGTTCCATATTTATTTAACATGTATGTTTGTGAGAGATGCTGCTCCTTGTTTCATACACATCTGCAAGACATTAAAGGAGAAGTGTGTAGGAATCTGTTTTCTTGCCTGTAGACAATCATAATAAATTGTTAAAAGATAACCATAAATCATTTGTAAACAATGAAAGTAACTTAAATTTAGTACTAGTGTTCTTGGCCACTAGTCAAATTCACAAACGGAGTATTTGTAGAGTTCTGCGGAAGTCTGAAAAGTCTGGATGAAGTTTGGAGGATATTTGCTTACTTGAACTTGTCTAACTTGCGTTCAGGGATGGACCTTATATGTTATCGTTAGCCATTTTACCCAGCACCTCTGTGGTACTTCCAGAAATGTAACTTTAGTCTGTATGTTCTTAATGATTGTGCAATAATGTCACTAATGTTGGACCATTTCTGTTCATCCATCTGTCATTAAATGTTTACATATTATAAGACATGATGTTTCAGTTTATCCAGCTAACTTAAGTCCAAAGCCAAACTTATCCAATAGGGAAAGAGCATCAGGGCATTCCAGCTGTACAGTTCTAAATGCTGGGCTTAAACTGTCTGTCTAAAGCCTGGTTTAAGGGGGGGGGGAGACATAAAATGATGATACAGTTGTATGTTAAGGTTTGGCTAATTTTGACTGATTTCCTCAATGAAAATAAGTTCCTCTACAGCAGTCATCCAGGTTTCATCTCCAACCCAAATAACAGGAAAGTCTCAAGTTACTTTTTACTGTATTTACTTTCGTCTGTATTCATCCTAATGATATATAACATTTATACAAACACAGACTCATTTATTGCCAAGATGACTGTGTACATGGTACTGTATACACATACATATTGATCTGTTGCTTGATGGTGTATGCATTGTGATCTTTTATGTTGCATATTTATTATATAGACATTACAGACATTAATAATGATCATATATGGAAATATATTGTTGGTTAACCTACTTAAGTTAGCTTCCACTGACAAACGTAAATGTTGGTTCCTGTTTGTTGCATTGTAGGACAAACATGACACACATTTTGCGTTACAAGGTGGACATTATATGCTGTGTGTTGATTATGGACTATATTACATACAGTAGAAGGCACTGTTGTGAATGTATATACTGTACATGCATGTCGGATCTTTCTTGCTCTGTCAAAAAAATCAGTGGTTTGATGACTTTAAAAAAAAAAAAAAAAAAAAAAAAGAAAAAGAAACAGCCTCCCTCAACACTCCTCTTCTCATGCGATCAGATGAAAGATGAGGCCAGTCTCCATCTGGTAAACTGATGAAAAATACAGGTTCTTTTTAGCCTTGATTTACTATCTGCATCACTGCCAAGAGACTACCCCCCCATCTCCACCCTCTTCCCTGCTCCATTCATCTCTCTCATTTTCACCAAATTTGGCCCAACCATTCCCCCCACTCAGACCCCCGCCGAGCCCCTGATGCATACTGGGACGGAGCTGATAGGGAGGAGGGGGGGGGGGGCTGAAAGTGCTTTTGTGTCCAGTTCCCTTCTTTTCCTCTCGGTCTCTGAAACTCTGCTTTAGCTCCAACATTACAGGTTGTCACTTTAAATCTTCACTGTCAATGTGTTCTGTACTTAATAATTAATTATTAATATAATGAATGTGTAATATTTAGCTTTTGCCCTGATCTCGAAATGTTCACAGAATGTAGTGTAGGCCAGTGACTATATATATATATATATATATATATATATGATGAATGATGAACACATGGGTGGATGCATTGTTTTAGCGAAATGAGCAGCAAGTCACGTGGGCATTCCAGTGAAAACCGGGTGGATGAACAATAACTGGGACAAAATTTCCCAGAAAAACGTTGATGACAACTGAATATATGTATATATTTTGCAAAGTTAACATTTTCAGGTAGCTGCTACTACTGTTTGTAACTATTAAGTTATATAAGCTATATTGTTTATAAATAAATAACAGCATATCATACAGTGTTAGAAACAACATAAAGAAGTCTTTCTCTTAATAAATTCAGCTCAGTACAGTTAAGAGTTAAGTATGTGATATATTTAGGCGTGCTGTTAGTACAACACAAGTTGTTGACCATAATACTACTTGTTATCTAGATTTGCCTCATGGCTCCAGTGTAAAACTAAAGAATCAAACTTTAGAGCATCTGGCTGATCACCTGTATTTGGCATAGGAAGGAAATTATTGAGATTTTTCACCGACCTATGACTTTCAACAGCCAGGTAACAGTCAGCTCTGCTCTCTGTATGTAAGAGACTTGCAAGTCTCTGTTCTCTGAGGCTGCTGAAGTCCAGATGTGGCTTCACTCTCGAGGGGAAGCTGCAGGAAAGAGAATCTGGAGAATCTTCAGCCCCTAAATTTCATGCATCACCATTCATGTGTCTGGGAACATTGCATATGATACTGACTCTACCCTTCTTGGATAAATAAATAGCAGATGTCGTTCAGATCACGACACAGCACATGTCTAATGTGCTCCCAGGCCCTCCCACCTTTGATTTCCTTCTCCAAAAGCTTCAGGTGGTCTTGTTTTTCTTTTCATTTTCCTCTCCACCCTTTTCTCTCAAATTTCAGAATGAGTTCGCATTTTATTTCTCAGGACCAACATACAATAGTATTACATTTATATCAAATTTCAGGAACATTCTTGTTGCCAGGACTGAATGAGGATTGTGAGTGCCAGATCATGCTGCTTGCCATCGGCAGTCGAGGCCTGAGAGAGCAAAAATTGCTCTCGTTCAGATCACGACAACGGTTTTTGCTGTTTCTGTGTAGGTAAGATGTCACTAAGATGGCACTCTCTCCCCAGCACTACTAAGTAATGTCAGCTGGCTCAGGCATCTGCCAGGTGATCCTTCAGAACTGGGAATCCTGTGTGAGTCAGGGACATTATAAGTGATAATTTGGCCAATGGCAAGCAACACGACCGGGATTCGAACTCACGATCCTCAAATCATAGTGACAGCGCCTTAAGTCCGCTGAGCCACTCGGGGCACTTCAAGTAATTTTAAAATAAAAAATCATATTTTAATCATGGATATCATAAAGATCAAATACATATAGATATCATATAGAAATAGCATATACATCCTATATTTCACACGATAGTTCACATAAGATGCACAGATAAGAACACACACTCATTTTCCAATAATCTGCCTCTCTGTTCGTTATTCTGGATGCGTGTATAAAATGATGTCTCACTCTGATGTACATAGGTGTTTGAGTACACCTGTATTGTATTCATATGGTCTCTCAGACACTGCCATTAAGCATGCAGCTGAAGGGAAAGAGCTGAGTACAGAGAGTGAAGAGAGCAGACTGAAAGTAGTAGTAAAGCAGAGGAAGATGAAAACGATGGAAGCAAAGCTGGTTTGCTTTAAAGGAGAACTGTGCGGCGGGCAGACGAAGGAAGAGTCGTCCTTTGCTTCGTCTAAAAGAGAGCAAATGCATCTCCTCCCAGAAGCAGGGCCTTTGATCACCGCCTCTTGTTCTACATAATGATTCATGCCGGTGTCAGACATACTTATTACAGGCCAGGGATGAGAGCAGAGTTAGTCCATGATAATGGGCTGACTGATACTGCGTATGCATGTATGCAACACTCATTGATATGATTGGAATTTATGATATATTTAATCTGCTCAATCAGCTATATTTGCTTAAGTGCAAGTGGTACTCCAAGCAAACCAAAGTGCACATAGTCTCTGTCTGAGGGACTCTCTCTAAGCTAATGGACAGTTTGTAAACAACGTTTGGTTTTATAAGCACAAGTTCTGTTGGGTTGGCTGAGCACATGCACATATACATTACTGTTTTATCATTTTTAAAGGGGACATATTTTTCACAAGTTCTCTGCGGGTCTTAATGAAATGTCTGTCACATTCTTTACTCAAAATAGCTCATTGAATAAGATCCAGAGCACCTGTTCTCACTTTCTTTAAACAGCCCTATTTATACTGAATGGTTTGAGTGCCTGTTCATTGCTCACCTCACATTTATATTCAATAGCAAAATTTTTCCTAATGAGGATTATGCTCATAACCTGTCCCTTATGTATTTTCCTCAGTGTTGTTGGCTTTGCAATGGACAGTCAGTATTATTCACTTTTTTTTGTAAAAGTTTAGTTTTACAGTTTAGTTACAGTGTTAAGTTATGCTTAGACTTGACCTACTTTTAAAAAAGCTCTCAAATTCTAAGTGTTTACCACACACATACAGTGAGGAAAATAAGTATTTGAACACCCTGCGAATTTGCAAGTTCTCCCACTTAGAAATCATGGAGGGGTCTGAAATTTTCATCATCTAAAAGAAAAAATCCGGAAATCACAATGTATGATTTTTTAATAATTTATTTGTGTGTTACTGCTCCAAATAAGTATTTGAACACCTGCCAATCAGCAAACATTCTGGCCCTCAAAGACCTGTTAGTCCGCCTCCACTCCAGTTATTATTCTAAATTAGAAGCACCTATTTGAGGTTGATAGCTGCATAAAGACAACTGCCCACCCCACACAATCAGTAAGACTCCCAACCAATGTTCCCTCAAATTTTTCATGTGTCTGAGCAAACACATAAACTCTCTGAGCAGTGCCTTGAACGACTGTGAGCAACATCGTGCACTCAAATCAAATCAAATTTATTTATAAAGCACTTTTTATAACTGATGTCACAAAGCAGCTTTACAGGGCTAGTAATAACAAACCCCAAAGCACTGTACTCACGCCAGCATCACATCCATCCAAGTTACATGGTTTATTAAAAGAATCGAATTACAGCATTTCTGTTAACATTTCTGTTAGAATACTTTTAATTAAGTGCTTTAGCCCACTTACAATGACAATTACAAAAATCTTGTTCATGACCTGTGTAGTATGTTAATACTATTGGATGTATAAATATTTCATTTTAACTGGCAAAACATGAACTGCCAACCAAACCAAGCCAACTATAAACTCCAATTTTCCAACACACTTAATATTTTTTATTATAAAGCTCTGACTTGTATTATGAGTATGAGCCAATGTGTGAAGCTCCTGCTGTGCACTGGGTGAGATTGTCCTACTGTGGTCAGGGAGAGAGTCCTGTAACTCTGTCTGCAAAATACAGTATATACTGTATATACAGTATATACTGACACGATTATTTGCATTTTTACTACTCGTAAACTAGTGACAGTATTCAATAATCAATAAATGAAAATTGTAAATAAGATTAAGATGAATCCATTTGCCAATGTGATTTTTCACACAACGGAATTTGACCTCCACACACTAGTGGAACACACTAGGTTGTTAGAATTTGTGACTGAAGCGTTGGGCAGCCCTCATCCACCAGTGCCCAGGGAGCAGTTGGGGGGTTAGGTGCCTTGCTCAAGGGCACTTCAGTCATGTCCTGTCTGGGGATCGAACTCGTGACCTTCTGATCACAAGTCCACATCCTTACCACTAGGCCATGGCTGCCCCCATAACTGACACGAGATGAGCACAAATGTGATTAAGAACTTAAATTTCACTTTTTTTGTGCTAAATGTAGGTACTCCAGCTTATTTTGGCTTCGCAACATGTTTTGCCTGTTCGTTTTGTCATTATTATAAAGGGTCAACATAAGCAACACTTAGCATTTAGCATTAGCATGTCTTCACTCCACATCGGCCACACCCAGGGTTGCCAGGTCCGGCAAAATTATGCAGTCCAAAGTCGGTCTAAAACCCACGCTTCAGAAGCTTGAACTAGCCCAAAATATGTCTGTCACACGTTTGAAGCAAATGGCAAAACAACTATGAATGTACGACTTAGTATTTTGTTTATAAGGGATTTATTATCAGTCATTAATAATATAACAGTAGTGTTTATTAGTTCTTTTATAACAGTTTTATGTCCCAGTCAAGAACATTTAATAGTAACATAATTAGCAAAAAAAAAAGGAACTGACTTTTTCATTTCACATTTGCAGTATTTGCAATGTGCCTTTTTTCATCATTAGGAACATTTTTAATCCATTATATCAAACCTTTTTCTTTTTCCCCAGACCTTGCACTACCCGTATTTCCCCCATTTACCTGGCATATTAGCTAGCGACTGCTTTCTCTTTAGCTTCTGTGTGTGTCTCTCTCTCTCCGCTGTACTGCCTCATGTCGTTATGTTCTCCTTGTATATTGCTGCATTCAATTTTCCAACATCCATCTTTTTTTTTTTGGCGGCTATGGTAATTTTTAAAAGTAGCTCAAAAAACCTCACCCCGCCACACTTGAATTTTCAACCACGACTGGATTTTACAAACAAGCCCATTTGGCGTGAAAATCGCGAACCTGGCAACCCTGGCCACACCACTTTGCTAGCTAACACACACGTGTGGCGGCACGTAAGGACACTGTCATACCCTGTCAATGATGTTGATTAGCTGCGTAAATAAGTTTGTGAATCGCATCGTTGGCTGGAGCCGCCAGTCACCGGTCACCTACTGACTCACACTGCAAAATAGTACAGAATGAATTATGTGTTTATTTTATTTTAAATTCAGGTTGGATTTCAGAACAGTGCTTCCAACTACCAACATGGCTAAGACCAAAGAGCTGTCCAAAGACACCAGAGACAAGATTGTAAACCTTCTCAAGGCTTCTTAAGTTTGTCCATGACCATTTGGATGATCCAGAGGAGTCATGGGAGAAAGTGCTGTGGTCAGATGAGACCAAAATAGAACTTTTTGGTCTTAATTCCACTCGCCGTGTTTGGAGGACGAAGAATGATGAGAACCATCCCAAAAACACCATCCCTACTTTGAAGCATGGGGGTGGAAGCATCATGTTTTGGGGGTGTTTTTCTGCACATGGGACAGGACGACAGTACTGTATTAAGGAGGGGATGACCGGGGCCATGTATTTTTAGGGAACAACCTCCTTCCCTCAGTTAGAGCATTGAAGATGGGTCGTGGCTGGGTCTTCCAACATGACAGTGACTCAAAGCACACAGCCAGGATAACCAAGGAGTGGCTCCGTAAGAAGCATATTAAGGTTCTAGAGTGGCCTAGCCAGTCTCCAGACCTAAACCCTAAAGAAAATCTTTGGAGGGAGCTCAAACTCCATGTTTCTCAGCGACAGCCCAGAAACCTGGCTGATCTGGAGAAGATCTGTGTGGAGGAATGGGCCACAATCCCTGCTGCAGTGTGTGCAAACCTGGTGAAACACTACAGGAAATGTTTTACCTCTGTAAAGGCTACTGTACCAAATATTAGCATTGATTTTCACAGGTGTTCAAATACTTATTTGCAGCAGTAACACAAATAAATTATTAAAAAATCATACATTGTGATTTCAGGATTTTTTCTTTTTGATTATGTCTCTCACAGTGGACATGCACCTAAGACCCCTCCATGATTTCTAAGTGGGAGAACTTGCAAATTTGCAGGGTGTTCAAATACTTATTTTCCTCACTGTACTTTCTGTTCTGTACTGAAGGTACAGGTTTAGCTCTGTCTCCCTCACAAAATCAAAAATTTGTAGCTGATTTCTCAAGC
>BRDA01087594.1:17676-25176 GCA_036984385.1 Crenuchus spilurus
TACATACTAAAAAATTATTAAATAAACACAATGACGACGTTTATTCATAAACTTGTGGACACTTTTAGTTACGATTATAAACCATGTCATCGGAAATGTCTCCATTTTGTAAAGGACATCACAAAGTGGTCCAAACGTGTGTGACGTCGTCCCTAACACCGGGTAAGGAGGTGTGTCTAGAAGAGGTCTAGTCGGTCCAAAGACCCGACAGCGACTCTTTGTACCTCAAACTCGAGGGAGGTTTCTAAAAGAAATTGATTTTCACAGGTGTTCAAATACTTATTTGCAGCAGTAACACAAATAAATTATTAAAAAATCATACATTGTGATTTCAGGATTTTTTCTTTTTGATTATGTCTCTCACAGTGGACATGCACCTAAGACCCCTCCATGATTTCTAAGTGGGAGAACTTGCAAATTTGCAGGGTGTTCAAATACTTATTTTCCTCACTGTACTTTCTGTTCTGTACTGAAGGTACAGGTTTAGCTCTGTCTCCCTCACAAAATCAAAAATTTGTAGCTGATTTCTCAAGCTGAAGGTGGAGATACTATAATGGATGGAGTTGATGGTAATGCGTCCCTTTATTACACAATAAGAGGAGTTTAAGTATAAGTACAGTACAGTGTACCTGTAATATTAAGGCTTTAAATTGTCATAGTGACAACAGCACTGAATTTGGTGTATTTGTAATGGATTATATTCACTCTGTTCAGTTATACACTCATGTTTTTGCTTTAAAAAATATAATAATAATAGTATAAATGTATTACTGCTGTATAAAAAGTTACCCACAGTTGTGTATTTAGTGTATTTTAAAAATAGTTCTGAACTGGTACAAAATATTGAATCAAATTGTAGTAAATTTTCTGAAATTTCAGATTTTATGTACATTATTCTTCCCAGTTGTTAATAGACTCTCAATTAAATCAACATTGTGAAGTCAGAAATTTACACCCCTCCATGAATGGATGGATTTTTATTTGGTGGCATGCCAGAGTTGTGGGGAAGAAAGCATCAGAGCTTCTCCCCCCACCTGCCACTCGAGCTGATTAGCCCGGAGCCAGGAGGGGCGGGAAGAGCACCGGAGCAGCTGGGAATTACAACCTGCATAATTTAATTACCCACGTTAATTAATTCATATCTGCAGCCAAAAGAAAAAGGACTTGAGTAAAGAAGTCATTAGCCTAATTACTTTATTAATTGTCTGTGGCGGCATCCCATTTTAGCTGTGTCTTCATTATCTGATGTCAGGCTTTTGGCACCAGTTTAGCGTGTTTGATGAAGTCTCAGGCTGGTGATAATTCCTCCCAGTCATGCTCGGGTAATGAGCGACATGGAGGAGCCATATGGCCCTGCTTACACTCCGGTACCTGTTGAGAGTGTCACCTGCTGCTGCTAGATCACAATGATGAACGTATCTGTTTATGTGCAAAACTGTCAGTGTGTACATTTGCTTACTGCTTGGCAATGTGTTTCTTCATCTAGTATAAAGCTTCCTCTATTTTGCACATAATTAAAGATACGTCTTCACTACAGAGTCTTCTGGTGGATGTGTTCAACACAATACTCTGCTTTTGTGCATGTGTGTGCGTCAGACGTTGTTTGTTGAAAGCTGTAGCCAGATTGCCTGCTCTCACTATTGGAGGCTTTTGTCATGTACATGTGCATCGCGGTACTACAACAGTCAAACAGTAATGTTAAGTGATGAAAAGACAAATTTAAGGCAACTGAAAAGGGACTTTCATTCCAGATATCAAAACAAGCCCATGCTGTTTATGTCTGTCATATTTCCACCAGCTTAATTTTAAACAAGTTTTTTATATTTATTTTTATTATAAAAATGCAAAATGCAAAAAAAAAAAAGAGTTTTGACACTGTTTAAATGACTAGAATTGTGAAACAAGTACATTATTTAATTGTGAATAATCACACGATTAATTGAGTAGTTAATCACATGATTAATCACATTTGTGCATTAATGCATTAACACTTTAGCATTGACAGCCCTACCAATGACAGATTTAGTTGATTTTTCCACTTGGGTAGTAATCAAAAACATTTTTTCATGAGCCAAAGTATAGTTTAAACAAAACAAATCTATGACATTTGTATTTATCCTATCTGTACATCATCTTTATAGTATTTCTATTCAACATGTACAGGGCTTAGACAATGAAACTGAAGCACCTGTCATTTTAGTGTCGGAGGTTTCATGGCTAAATTGGACCAGTCTGGTGGCCAATCTTCATTAATGTCACATTGCACCAGTAAGAGCAGAGTGTGAAGGTTCAGTTAGCAGGTAAGAGCACAGTTATATAGTATATTACAATGCACACAACATTATGGTGACATACCAGAGTTCAAAAGAGGACAAATTGTTGGTGCACGTCTTGCTGGCACATCTGTGACCAAGACAGCAAGTCTTTGTGTCTAAATATTATTGAGCCACTTTGGGGTGTTTTGGAGGAGCGAGTCAGGAAACGGTTTCCTCCACCAGCATCACGTAGTGACCTGGCCACTATCCTGCAAGAAGAATGGCTTAGAATCCCTCTGACCACTGTGCAGGACTTGTATATGTCATTCCCAAGACGAATTGATGCTTTAGTGGTCGCAAAAGGAGGCCCAACACCTACTAATAAATTATTGTGGTCTAAAACCAGGTGTTTCAGTTTCATTGTCTAACCCCTGTATATTATGTATACAATGCCTCTAAAATATATTATCATGTATGTTTATCCATACCGCTGACTATATTCTGTATATACAGTATACTGCACTGACTGCTTATTGCACTTCTGGTTAGATGCTAAACTACATTGTACTTGTACATGTGTAATGACAATAAAGTTTAATCTCATTTAGTTTTGCACTGCATGAGGCTAATAAAGCTAACAAGTAATGGAAGCTCAGAGGCGCCATGTTAGCATGATGCAAACTTTAAAAAGCCATTGTACATTCACTCCAACCACATTGTAAGAATATTGGTGTTTGATGAAAATGTTTTTCCATCAAAAATACACAAAGAGTCAAGTTTGAGCTTTTTTCAGTTTTAATGATGAAAGAAAAAATAATAAGAAAAAACTGGTTCAAACCATTGGAGTGAATACAGAGTCCTGGTGCAAAAAGGCTGAGAGCAAACTCTTTAAGGCACAGTTTTCCCTTCAGAGTAGAATTCGGCTGAGACGACATCACACATGGCCATCCCGAGCTTGACTGCCAACTATGATTTGAAGATGCATTTTTAAGGGCTACATGCTAATTCTGCCATCAACATGGAGAGTCAGAGTGACCTTGGATGGAGTCTCATGTCAGGGATTATAATGAGCTTATCTTAGAGACCAAAACATTCTAACAGGTTTACTAAGTGTGAAAAGCCTTTTTAATGTTGTCATGCAATATGTAATTAATATGTAACTGTGTGTATAACAGAATTAATGCATTTGAGTGTGCCTAATGATTTGGGCTATGAGTGAAGTGAATGTGTTAAAGTCTATGGTATGAGCTGAGATGTGTGGAAATCTGTGTGTGTACTGTTTGAGAGCTAATATTTATAATTTCTGTGTCTGGTAATGGGGTTTTCTGTTCTAGACTCCAAATAAATCTTGGAAGACAAAACAATGACCTGGTTAGCAAGCAAGCATAATTGTTTTGACCTTGAAGAGGAGCAGTCATTTTCCAGCTTAAAGCTTAATATGTGAAGTGGATCATTTTAAGACCTGCAAAGTAATATATTGCAATTAGATAAACCTGTTGGTTAAATGAAACTAAATGTTATATTAACCACACACACAGAAGTATATCCTATAGAAGAAAGTGAAAAGGAGATGACTGGTTTCTGATTAATACAGTTATATACTGTATGTTGTATATAAGTTGTAAAAAGATAACCTTGCATGGATAAAATTCTGTCAACACAGTTCTCAACTGAACCCACATCGTCTATAACGTAACTTTACATTCAGATTACTTGGCACATACAACTGTTTCATAAATGACTGTTAGTTCATAGGTTTCAGTGAAGATATAAACTAAGTAGCTTCATTGAACTGCTTCTTTATACTTTCTGTAGCTTTTCCAATTCTATGCCGACTCAACAACTTACAGTGTTATAGATGTAAACATGTAGTTTAAAGTCAAATTCATTTATTCACGGTTGTGGCAGGCAAGACCTGAGCATGCTTAAACATGCTTAATATGTTTGCATTGTTCTCTAGCTTAAGGACAATTTTTCATTGTGGTTCAGTGGAGGATACACAGCAATATGCTCATTTAGCTTATTAGCATGCAGTATTGAGTTGAAAGTGTTATTGTCCCGGAGACATTTGGCTAACTGTACTTTCCTAAGCTTTGTATTGTGTAGTGCTGCTAAAAACAGGGATGTGTTGCGGTGAAAGCGGCAATTGGATAGAAATTGATTGAGCTTGTGTTTGTCCGGACTAGACCTGGTAAAGAAACCTAGAAATAAGGCCTGAGATGCAAGGATGTGGTTCCAGTGTCAGCGCAGATTGCGTTATATATTCAAGTGATACCTTGCGTTTATGCTGCTGAAAGCTAAAAAGCTTTTTTTTTTTCTCCAAGCCTTTACGCCATTGGCTGTAGCTTCCTGGAAAAAGCATTAAGTTTGTCATTTATATCCTCGCTGTGGCCTAAATAATCCCCCTTTTATCCTCATCCACACGGGAAGCTAATGGATCATCAAACTCAATGTGATCGTTCCCTTGGCCAAGGGATTGAAACCTGTCTATTGACGAGGCGGACACAGAATGTGTGGGATCCGAGCCACGTCAGAGCACTTCCTCCACCTGAGAACACACAGCAACGCGTATACATACACAAAAAAGCCAGATGCAGGTTTTCAATGGGACAATTTCCATCGCTATTTTCTTCTCCCTCATATCTGCCTCTCTCCACATCACTCACAATAAATCATAGTGCAGCAGAGGAGTTCACTTTAGAAAGCATGACAAATCACGCACTCTCGACGTACACATCGGCCGCCTGGAACAGCGTATCAGTGGGAGACTGATTACTCATCTTTGACACAAACATGTAATAAATACACTCCACTCACTACAATGAAACTTTCTAGAAACATTCTCCTGTGGAGGCTCCGTCTTTGTCAGTGGTCACATGGCTCACTACAGCCAGCATCATCTACTCTCTGGGTAGCACTGGCCGATGTTGTTAAAGTTCAGTATTACAATATTCACCATTCATTTTTGAACTCACACACTCATGAGGTGGCACACAAATACCCAGAGCAGTGGGCAGCCACCTTAGCCAAGGGAGCATTTGGGGGTTAAGTGCTGCTCATAGTCTTACTCCTGCTTTCCTGCTGATCCTGTTGATCAAACTGGGCTTTTGGTCCCAAGTCCGCTTCTCTAGCTTTTAGGCCACTTTTAGTATCATATGATATTTAAGCTGATTTTAATAAGTTAATGAACCCGTGCTACTCCATTGCAGGTGTTCTGTGCAAAGCAGAATTTGATTTGATTGGAAACAGAAGGGCTGTTTTCTTAAAACTGAAAGATTAAGAGAATTTAATTTTAGGTAGATTTGTAAGTTTTACCCAAACAGATTGAAGATTTTGTGAGAGGAAAGTTACTATTTATGTTCACTGTACATATAATGTGCTGAAGTTGTTGCAGAGTGCATATTTATTGGCCACTAAGTGCATATTAACGGTGTAATGATTTCAGTACAGTATAAAAAGATGAAAAATGATTGTATGAAAATTTTTTACTAAATATGGACGCACGCTGTTGTGAGTCTCACATTTACCATTTATGATAAAAACTAAGAAACATAAACAACAATATGTTAACTTGTCTCAAAAAATTTATGCAAAGCCATGTTGAATTTTTGGTGTGTTGAGGTTGAGATAGTTCAGGTCTTTGTATTCTATAAGGGTCTAGTGCACTGTTGTTTATGATGCCAGTTTTGCACAGTTCATTTGCAGTCTCTTGTCACAACAGTGCTAAATTAAGCTGTGTAGACTACAGTTGAGTGCAAAAATTTAGAAACCTCTCCTTAAGTAACATGAAAATTGTATAATAGAACCAGAGTTTAGTGCACAGTGTCTGTTTATTTTCTGAATTTAGCACACTGGGGAAAAAATAAAACATACAATATTAATGTGCTATAACTTCAGCACATGCCACATTTTACATTTAATTTTTTTTATTTATACAAAAAGTTCAAAAAAATTGAACAAATTAAAATATTTGACCTGGGGCGTCCAAACTGTTATTCTCCACTGCATCACCGTGCACTGTCTGAGTGTATGAGTGTAAAATATAATGCTTGTCCTTGCCTGTTGTTTTTCTGATGGACATTGCTGCTGTCTATCAAGTACACTGACCACATAAAGTAGGAGACGTTAAAAAAAGAGAAAAAGAAAATGCTATAATAGCTTAATTATTTTGAAGGCTGAAGCACTGTCTGACCTCAGGTTGGACATGTTATTAATCAAAGCTGAACTTCAGATTGCATCTTCCATGTGTATATATACTTGACTAGACCATTGTAAGTGGCAATAATACATCTTTGAACTTTGCATGAAAAGCCAGTGGTCTGAATTCACTCTGTAAAGGTTGTTCAAATGTCTCTTCTGAAGTTTTTTTCTTTTTCTTTAATCCCTCTTTTATTGGAATTCAAAATCTCCCACCTATTTCTCCTCAATTTAAACTACCCCATACTTATAGGAATGTCCTTGGTAAATCTGTTTAATTTATTATATGCGGACGTTCCTGGCTTCTGCCGGCCACTTTGAAGGCTAGTCTTACCCACACATTGTCCTATTCGCTGGCATTGAGGACTTGAATGGAGAGAGAGCTTTGCCCAATCGTGGATTTATGCATCCATCTCTCTCTCTCTCTCTCTCTCTCTCTCTCTCTCTCTCAGGCAGGGGACTCAATCCAGGACTGAGTGGGGCACACTGCTTGGGCAAAAACCCCCAGGGAGACTTTGATTGGCAAAATAATTAGTCTATTATGTCCTTCGTCGATTCTTTCTCTAGCTGAAGCCATCTAATATAATATTTGGGATTAAGTCCCCATTTCAAACGTGGCAATCTTGATATTCTATTTTGAGGTCTCCCTTTTCAGCAGGGTCGATTGAGACTTCTCGAAATTCTGGAGTTTTCCCTCATCTGATTTATCACTTTTTAAGATTAGAGCTCCAGCAGTTGTGGCTCACATGGATGTAGAATACTGAATGGTATTATCACTTCCTTCCTAATGATGTAACAGATTTTAAAAGGTATGAAATTACACATTTCTTGCTGCAGAAAGAGTTTCTGCTGAGAGCATTTGGTGGTTATTGACAGCTTTCGGAGACCACCTTATGTACAAGTAGCTTATGACTGGACTGTATAACACTGTGGTATTCTCTGCTCCAAGCTATGTGGTTGTGTCTTTAGTGTGGGGGGGCACAAAACATTTTGTGACCAAAGCATAATGTTTGTGGTTGGTTTAGAGGCCAAAATTCTACTGCTCAAA
>BRDA01087594.1:30176-36738 GCA_036984385.1 Crenuchus spilurus
TGTTTAAATGAATTGGATGTCCAATTCTACAGAATCATTTTTTTATTTGTTTGTTTTGATTTATTTGGACGATCAAACCTCCCCATTTCCCCTGTTGCCCATTACTGCTTCTACTGCTCATTGCAGTCAAACTCACACTACAAGATCTGACTTGATTTAGATTAGGTTTTTGCATTTTTTTCTCAGCACTTGTGATGAATTTTGTCTAGATATTTTTGTTTGTGGTTAAAAAAATTGATAACAAGGGGCCCCAAGTGGCTCAGCGGGCAAAGACGCTACCACTATGACCCGAGGATCGTGAGTTTGAATCCCGGTCATGCTGTTTGCCATCAACAGCCGGGGCCCAAGAGAGCAAAAATTGGCAGTGCTCTCTCTGGGCGGGTAGATGGCACTCTCACTCTCTCTATCACTTTCACATTGCAATGTCCAATCAGAGCTGGGGACACTATGTGCCTTCCTCCGAGCGCGTTAGGCTCTCCAGTGATGGTGTATCAGCGGTGGTTCGAAAAGAGGCGGTGGCTGCATCACACGCAACGGAGGAGGTTTGTGCTTGCCTGCACCCTCCTAGAGTCAGGGACAGTGCAAAGTGATGGGGAGAGGCCTAACGGAGGGGATGGGCTAATTGGCTACTACTACATTGGAAAGGGGATAAAAATGGCCAAAACCTAGAAATAAAAAAAAAATAAAAATAAAAAAATTGATAACAATAAAATGTCACTGATCTTTTCACACTACTCAAGTATCAAGATGAGCTCAAACAGCATTGTGTCACTAAGCTGGAGGGTTTTGTCCCCAAGCTCACAAATACACCTGATTCATTATGCTTGGTGTGGTCGAGATTTGTCATCTCCTGACAGTAAGACTAGTCCTCAGAGTTTTGTTGGTGCTCTGTAGGTACTGATGATACTCAGGTTATACTCCGATTATTGTGACATAGTTTATCATAATAAACATGAATTATCATATCACCCAGCCCTGTTAGTTGTCCTGGTCTGTGCTCTCGTTAACCCTATTTGTCGTCCAGCTGCAAGGGCAAGAGAGGATGTGGCGGCTGCAGCTGGACACAGACTCCCTTCAGGTCACCCAGGAGCATGTGAGGAGGACATTGGCCGCAAAAGAGCAGCACATGAGCCAGGTGGATAACATCCGCACCCTCCAGAGCCTCCAGACCCAGGTACAGTCCCCTAAACTGCCCCTCCTCCCCACAACAACCACTGCTCATTTGAATCTTTCTGTTTATCACGGCCGATATTCAATAATGGAGTGCGGCCGCAGTTACATCCGCAGAGGATTGGCTTTGTGCAGAGCAAATGAAGGACTTTTGCTTCATTTGAATATCATTTAGCGGCGAGATGTGAAATAGTGAATTTAACTTTTTATGGCTCCCATTGAATAATAAATGAGAACATTAAGGAAGCATACTAATGATGAATATAATTGGGTTTGGATTCTTCCTTTAAGCACTTTTTTTTGCCGATTTTCTCAGGAATGATGAGGGCTAGCTCATTTAGAGTGGCCAAACACTTTGTCCTTGACAAAACAAAGTCATTTGACTCTAACTGCTGCTGATTGTGTATCGTAGGATAACCTTTAAAGCTCAGTGGCTATGTTCTGAACAGCTTTTTATTCCTTCTATCTCCGAGTTCCTTAAGATTGTGGTCAGCCCTTCACTTTAATTGCCTCGCTAATGCAAGATTGAAAAGTAACCAGGATCAGTAGATCGGATTGAATAATAACATGTTTTAATAATTGATATCTGTTGGAATAGATGAATAGCGGAATAGCCGCTGAGTAATTTGCAATGAACTGTGAACGGATCGATACGAGTGTGTTACTGCGGTATTGTCCCCCTGTATTGAATTCTGTTATTCTATTCTCACAGTGCAGTCCCCATGTAAAACCACACGCTGCACAGGTGCATCTTTATTTACACTGGCTCTGTGGACATGCTGTTTATTGATACAGAGATGCTGTTCACACTTGAGCAGAAATCTATATATTCCACAGGCACTATTTCTACTGGAGGATTACACACACACACACACACACACACACACAAGCCTGAGTGAAATGTACATAAAAACTTCTTTGCGTAAATCCAGCAGCTGCTATAGAAGAATACAAATCACACAATTTCTCTCTCTTTGTGTGTGTGTGTGTGTGTGTGTGTGTGTGTGTAAACACTTCTGTCCTCCTGTATATAAATATATATAAACATACACCACTTATCAACATTTCACCCATTAAATTGAACATTTCCATGACAGTATATGCTTTTACTGAATAAAATTCTTAGATTTTCTATCTGTTGGGAGACGTTTGCTGCTCCAGTTACTCGGTCTTCTATGATAGAAGGTGAGGTAGCACAGTGTCACTGCTTTTAAGTCTCCTACAAGTTGACAGTGTGCTTATAGGCTTTAGTACAGCTGTTCCTCTCCACTAAACAGTTAGTATACTTCTTGCAAGGAAACATGGGATTTAGAACTACTGTACATATGTGCTTTTAGTTAGGATAAGTGCTAAAATCTGCATTTGTTGGAGAAAACCAGTGATCTCTTTATTTAGAGACACCCTACACATAATTTACTATTATATGTTTATCACATCTAATTTACTGTTAGATGGTGAACAACTGGTGAAGCTCAATTGATTCTGAGGTTTAGGATCAAGACTAGAATGAAGATTAGGTCTAGATTTTGGGTTAAGGTTAAGATTGGGTTTTAGGTTACAGCCAGGTTTATAAAAAATAAAGGAAGTTAAATGCTAGGAAAGGATCGACACGACATTTGCAGAGAGCTATACATAAAATATCACTGAAGACTGACTGCTAATAGATGCTTTTTTGCTCCTTTTAGTTAGCCCCACTTAAACCCAGCCTTTTTGTCATTTTAAAACAAAGTAGCAATGTTTCAGCAGAGCTTAAAAGCATTGTCATGTTGATTTGAAGGCAGTTTAGAAGCGTCTTTTCTTCACTTCTTGTTCTTCTTCTTCTTTCCCTCAGTTGCAGACCAGCGAGGAGAAAGTTAATAGCCTGGGTTTAGAAGTCGGCCTGCTCAAGTCCAAATTACAGGAAAAGACGGAACAATCTCAACAGCTGCAAGATCAAATTCTCAAGCAGCAGGAGGCTTTAAGTAGGGCAAGCGCAACTCTCAAAGACACCAGGAGAGCAGCTGGCAATAAGGTAAAGGGAGCAGAGTGCTTTTTTTTTTTTTTTGTTCCTGCCTCTCTCTTCTTTTCCGCCTTCCTTTTTTGCGAGGGAAGGAAAAAGAAAGTGTGTGCGTGCATGTTTCTGAACTTTTCTCCTCCCCTGTGATGGTGAATTCCCAGGACGTGTTGTTTAGAGGAATGTGGAGTCTATTACACTAATTTCACAGTGTCTTATCTAAATATCACCATTCAGAGACGGCGCGTATTTGTGTTGGCATTCCCTGAGACGAGAGTGTTACAGTATAGCTTCGTAATCACAGAGGACTAACTTTGTGTAGAAAGAAAACAGCCTCAGCTCTGTCAAACCCAAACTGGCAAAGGAGAAGGTATTTTAAGTGTTTTCTCTGCAGAGCAAAGCTGTCCTCTTATTTTTACTTGAAATGAATTTCAGATGGGGGGGGGGGGTACATTTCCAAGTGTGAAGCTTAAGATGGGTTAACCTAATTTTCTCACAGACAGAGCGAACATGAACTTAATTCTGCCGCCGTCCAAATAACCATCTCTTTAACCTTTCTAGCTTTTATAAAACAACATATACATAATATATAAACGTGTATATATAAACCAAGCGTAAGTAGTCCTTCAATTAATCCCTTTAACACTTATCTTCAAATCTGCCAAGCAAACAACATGGCCATTAATTTCTGCTCAGTGTTCTGTTACTGCTCCACATCTGCTTCTGCTTTGCAGTGAAAACCTTCTCTCTGATCTCATATGTTGAACTACTGTAACTTTGCCACTGTCCATTTCCTGTTAGGGAGGAAAAAGAAAGGGGGGGGGGGAGAAGAAGCAATGAACAATAATAGCTTTTGTTCCAGAGAAGTCCCTGCGTTAGTGCAGCTGAACAAATAGCTTTAACACTTTGCTTTGAAATAACTCCCCCATTCTCTAGTGTTTAGCAAGCTCTCTGATATTTATTGCTTCAGCAGCTCTGGACCAATGCTCTACTTTTCAATTCCAGACAAAAAGAGATCTTAACCTGTCCATGTAAGAATTTTTGTTTTCATTTTTGGATCAGTTTGATTGAATCCTTCTATGTTAATAATAAGAAGGACAATATAAACAAATGCCAGTGCTTTGTTTTACATGACCCTACAATCTATTAGAGGAGAGGATGGCTACACCACTTTTAGATTCACTAACATCATTACATTTAGCTATTAATGGATACTAAATCTCATTTAACTTTGTCACTTACAGTGAGCTTTAGAGTGTGTTGAAATTACAAACAGAACAAACAGTCCAATGAAAATAAATACACTTTCTAATTGAAAATATGTCAACAACAAATTTCTGTTATTTTTTATTTACTGAATTTAATATTTTTTTGGGGTTGAAATGTCAAATGTGGCCTGTGTAAATGTTAATAGTTAAATAATGTATGTTACATTTTTCTGCAATGTGTTAAGTTCAGGAAATAAGTCAAAATTGTACATGAACTTACACCACCAAAATGTGTCATTATTTGACCAGGGATGTCCAAACATTTACACTCAACTGTATACGGTTTGTAAGAGATTAATTTAACATACAGTAGCTGTAGCATTCATTAGCTTTTAATCCATTCATGTCCAACAAGATTCATTTAACATCATAAGGAAATTGCTACATAATTTCTGGTTCATGTGATGTAATGACATTTTGCGTAATTATAGCTTTAATTAAGCATTAAAGATAGTAATTTGATATATTTATAGGCAAATTAAGGTTTTCCATTCTTTTGTTACAAATCAGTAGCCCTATGTGACAAAAAATGAATTTAATGCTTGAAAAGGCTCTTTGTAGAGTTTTGTGTGAGCAAATATTATTTAATCAGACCCCAAACCTTTGCATATTGGTCATATTTGATCAGTTTGAAAACTTGCTTGGATTAATGCTCAGTGCAAAGAACATTTTGCACTGAGCATGAGACTTTAGACATGAAGGTTTATAGATAAATGCAAATTTAACGCTTTGGGATGTGAGGGCATTTTCTTTTTTTGCATATCTGCTTACATTCATTTTTAACAGGACTTGCATATAACATGCTACGCAGATGTTTCCTATCAAAATGTCCTGAACAATCTCAGGTCTTTCCGTAATGAGACACCATTTGACCTAGATGACTGTGTAAAGACATAATGTGGCAATTAAACAATTCAAGGAATATGGAGGAATTTCAGTTCATAAGGGCAAGGGCACAAGCCTAAGCTGAACACTCATGATCTCCAATCCCTCAGACGGCACTGCATCAGTAATGCTCATTCATCAAAAGCAGATATAACCACATGAGCAAGGGATTACTTTGGCAAACACTACAATACAAAGTTCACAAATTCCACTTAAAACATTTCTGTACAAAAATTAAGCTTTATATTAACCATGCACTGAAGCGACATATACTATGCTTCTCTGGGCTTAAACGCATTTGGGGTGGACCATCACATCAAATCATGATGGAATCGTGTCAGACAAATTAATGAATGTTGTGTGCTCTGGAAGATTAATTGACCTTCCAGAATGCCTTCAGCAAGAAGTTCAAAAGTTAGGGTCTGACATGGATTGGGTTTGTGGTAGAGGTCATTTACACATTTACACCTTGGCAGAGGTCATTTACACTCTGGAAAGTACATTGACACTTTAAAGCGAAATGTGCTGCTGTGAAAACGACATCTTGTCCAGGGCTGTCTATGCATTTTTCAAAAGACAATGCAAATGCACATGCTGCACATACTAAAAGGCATGGCTGCGGAAGAAGAGGGTACCGGTACTGAACTGACCTTCCTGCAGTCTTGACCTGCCCCCAATAGAGAATGTATGCAGATTTCTGGAACAGAAATTGCAACCCTGCACTCTTGCCCACCTTAAGACACGTTTGCAGGAAGAATGAGACAAAATAACACCTGAAACACTTAACTGCTTGGTATCCTCACTGCCAAAACAGCTTTAAGTGTTGTGAGAATGAATGGCAACGTTATAAAATATGTTTACAAAAAAGCATTGCAAATGCTTTACTGTCCCAACGTTTTTGCAGTGTGTTGCAGGGTGTATATTAACAAATATATAGACAAAACCTGAAATATCTTTCATTCATACTGTCTGCAGTGAAATAAAAGTCAAAGTAAATTTAAGAAATACTACTTTTTTTCTTTTTACATTCTGTCCCAACTGTTTCTGGTTTGGGGTTTTAGATAATAATGTCTAAATCACTGCAGCAGCATTCCAAACATTTCAAATGTGGACTGATTTAAAAATGAAGGGCTTCTGACATGAGTCGGTCTTCAGTGATTTTTGTTCAGTTCAGTTTGATATGATATGTCAAACAGTAACACAATAATCACAAGGTGAGAGGTAAATAATAATAATAATAATAATA
>BRDA01087595.1:0-29207 GCA_036984385.1 Crenuchus spilurus
TTTCAAAGTAGACACACAACTGATGTCTCAAACACATTAAGAGGCAAAAAATGCAAGTAATGACCTCTTGACAAGGCACAGCTGTTAACTGAAAGCCATTCCAGGTGACCACCTCATAAAGCTGACTGAGAAAATGCCAAGAACACTCACATCAAAGCAAGAGGTGCCTACTGTGAAGAATGTAAAATATAAAACATGTTCTGGTTTGTTTAACACTTGTTTTGTTTGCTAAATAATTCCATATGTATTTCTTCATAGTTTGGATGAATTTAGCATTTTTAAATAATGGTCTGCATTGTAATACTAAATTCATGTGAATTGAATTCTGCAAATTAAATGAATGTGCAGAAGGTAAGACTGGTACTGTATCACATATAATTTTGTGAGTAAGAATCACATATGATATTGAGATTTGATGAACTGTATTTCTGTGCTGTAATATTGAAAATATATTAATAGAAGCATCATGTAAAATCTGATTTGACACGTGGCAGCGTTTGGCGACCCTAGAGGGTTGATACTGTTATATGTTGTGATATATTTGGAATATTGTGGTGTTGAGTTTTATCAGTATTGCCCAACAGTAGACTCACCAGGAGCCATGATGAATTTTGTCCTTCTCTCCACCCAGAAGCTCCTGCTCCTCACTGGTCAGAGTGTATTATATTGTGATGGGGCAGAGGTGGTGTTTTTTTTTTTCTTTTCTTTTTCTTTTGCAGGATGACTTTGCACTTCTCCACAGATCCACTTTAACCTCTCTCTCTTTCTTTCTCTCAGTGAAGCTTCTCTGCAGTCTAAATGTCGCTGTATGTGATATCTCACCATGAGGTCTTGATAAAGGCACACTTTTTTTCTTTAGCCATAAATATTCAATGTGTTTGACAGTCGCTCGATTTGTTTGTTGGTTGGTTTCATATCACACTTATTCCCCTTCTTTTTCTCTGTGTTCTCTTTATGGAGCGACTGCACGTCAGTTGGGATTTTCTCTCTGTCAGCATTTGAAGTGGGGGAACACACGGAGGAGAGGGGAGGGGAGACGGATACGCAAGTGATTGATTTAAAAATACCTCCTCCTTGATTTGAGTGGCTTTCTGTCCGTAATGCGAATCTTTTTCTTTTTTTCTCCCCACTTTTTTTTTTTTTTTTTTTTACCCCATGAGTTCCTGTCTAAAAGTTGGGAGTGATGGACCCAGTTGGTGGGTGGTTGAGATGTGTCTATGCTGCTTGTGACATTCATTCCTTATGTGACGTTCATTCCTTATTCCTTAGGTAAATAATCAACAAAGTCTGGAGTCTGTCATAGAAAAAATGGCAGGCGCTCAACTTATGAAGACTGCAGTTTATAGACCTATTTCGCATTGCTTCTATTATACTCCTAATGCATCTGCACTAAAGCACAGTAATGCAATTCCAGATATCATTGACCTTTATGTCGGGGTGAACGCTTTGCACAATTGGTCTAGCCACACAAATAAAGCTTGAGCAATATACTTTTTATTTTCTACTTTCTTTAACCCTGCCTTGCTTAACATAGTCCTGGCTAATATTTAGTCTATACAGGTGTATAAGTATTGGTGTCACATCCAGGACTACCTCACATTAGTCAACATCTCTGTTATATATCCTCTATATCCCTGTTTGTCATGTACACAGTTTATGTGCTTGATCCTGTTGCAGTTTCCATTATTAATAAATATCATTCCTTCTTTCCTTCCATTCATCCATCCGTCAGTTCATCGTCCTTCCATCCATCCAGGAAATCTCTCCATGTAATTGTCAAGCAATCCTTTTTTCTTCATTCCCTCCAACCCTTCTTCCTTCTGTTCTCATTTCCTTCCTTCATCCAATGCATCCATATATATATATACAAATATCTTTCATCATCTACTCATCCCGCCTTCCTTCCTTCTTTTCTTCCTTTTATCCATCCTTCAATCCTTCCCTCCTTCAGTTCATCCATCTATCCATCTATTTATCCATCCCTCATCTTTCTTCCTTTTTTTCATTGTTTTGTCCATCCACCTTTCTTTCCTTCAGTCCATCCATCCTTCCTTCCTTCCTTCTACCCGTCAATCTATCTAACCACTTCTACTTCCTCCCTATCTCATTTCCTTCCTTCAGGTCATCCACCTGTATATACATACATACAAATTTCTCTTATTCATCCATCCATCCATCTTCTTTTCTTCCTTCTTTTTCTTTTATCCATCATTCAGTCCTTCCCTCTTTCAGTTCTTCTGCCTGTCTATTTACCCATCACGCATCTTCACTTTCCTCCTTTTCTTCTTTCCTTCCTCTCATCCCTCCATCTTTCTTTCCTTCAGTTCATCCACCCTTCCATCCATCCTTCCTTCCTTTTATGTCTGTCAAACCATCTTTCCATTCCTTTTTTTCCTTTCTCTTTTCCTTTCTTCAGCCCATACAACTATCCATGCATACAAACATGTTTCATCCATTAATTCATCACTCGTTCCTTTCTTCCTTTGATCAGTCCTTTGCTCCTTCAGTTCATCAATCTATCCATTTATCCATTCCTCATTCACTTCCTTCCTTTCTTCTTTTCTTCCTTTCATCCATCCACCTTTCATTCCTTCACTCCATCCATCCATCCATGCTACTTTCTTTCTTCCATCCAACCAACCAATCCTCAGAAACCAAAAGTGCATCATTGTCGTCATGAAACGTTTTTGTGAAATCACTGACCAGTCATTGTTGTTCCTGGCATGATGACAACCAAGATGACCAGTCAGCTGTGCCTAGGCAACTAGAACATTTTGATAAAGACAAACTTTTTACTAATTTTTTCACAGCTTTCAATGTGCAATTTCCTTAAAAATAAGAGGAGAAATTGTGAAGTATAATCATGTATAAAAACTATACATTTTCACCTTTGTCAGTTAAGTCAGATCCTTTACATATCAAAGTCAATGCAGCTACAGCTTTCAGACATTGTTATTAAGGGAGAAGAGTAGATTCAAAGACTGCAGTGAGTTTTCTTCCTTGTCTGCATTAAAGGGTTAATGAAGGACTCCTGCCAGGCGCGAGTCATTGAGTAGATGGTGGAACTTGTGTTATTTATCTCCAGCTCTAAATGATCTCCTCTGGTTTGACATTTAATTTGAGCGCGAGTGATCACAAAGGTACAGTGGAAATGAGGTGTATAATAACAGCCAAACACAACCGGCATCGTTCCTGTGCTACCGCGCTCACATATCTAATGAGCTATAAAAGCTGCTTTCCTTTTAATGTTTCATGAGGAGGCGACGTCGGCCTCTCTTTCAGCTGAAATGCACTCGCACCTTTTTGCTTTTTGTGGTCCTTTTTTCTTTTCTTTTTTAACATTTTGACTTCAGTTATAGTTAATGTCAGTCTCAGTGCAGTGGCGCACATCAGATGTCAGGCTTGAGAGATTATACTACAATGAGCCTGTTAAATAGACTTTAGAAGGTGTGTAGTGTAATATATTATGCATGCATGAAATGTACAAACACAATGGAATTATGCACTCCTGATATGATACACTTCTCTCAAGAGCTTTTTGATGCACTCTGAAACATTTTAACTGCTGTTTTCTTCCGACCTGCACCCCCTACCACCATGCCCCAAGTGCTGCATTCATAGACATTCGGCATTTGTCACACATTCATTCCCACATACACATTGCCCTCTAGGTCCTTCAGGAGTTCTCTGAGTTTTTTAGCTTACCTTAAATTTATTTCTGATTAAATGGAGACATTTATTTATTTATAAGTCATGTAGGGCTACTTAAAGATTCTTGCCTGCCATTTTAAGCGGATTTCGGGCTAAGAAATGAGGTCTAGCATATATATAATGTAAAATGGCTAATCCACTCTGAATGGTAGCATTTGCCCTTGCCTGCAGAACCACATGCCTCTGCTGCTTAGGTTCAGTGTTGAAGGCATCAGCTCCAGACAGATGGCCAATACAAAAACATTTAAGCTCGGTTCCGATTGATCCTGACCATGTTTGCATAGGCCACAAAAGCAATTATTCTCAGAATATAGCTTTGAACGGGCGGTCAAAAGCAGAAAAAATGCTAAAATCAGTGTAAATTGCAGACATTCTGAGCACAGTACACTATTGGATGACAGGTTAGCCTTTAATGAAGGAGAAAGCCAGGCAATTAAATCTGGACATGCTTTTGTGTGGCCCCCTGGGCTGGCCGGCTAGCTGACCGCCCCCAGTCAGCCGCGGTGGGGAGAAGAGAAGAGGAGCACAAATGGTCCAGCGTGAAGTTGCCCCATGCTCTGTCATTTGAGACTGTTCTTCATGAGTGCAGGGTGAAGGGCAAGGAGCTATCTTAACTCCATCAATCCTACAGACAGTTACAAATGACCTTTCACTTTCCATAAGATGCTCTATATGCTGAACGGGAGGGGACACATTTTTCTGTGTTTCGGCCATTTTTAGCTGTCATGGTCGTAGAGCCATCAGAAAAGCAGTGTGAAAAAAATCCACGGAAACGCTTCATTCCCTCCGCGTGCTGCTCGAAACTAATATCTCATTTAAAGAAACTGACTCGATTCGCCAAAGCCTGAGATTGAAGATGTTACTGAGAGAAGAGATGAACTCCCAGCATATAGAGAGGCTGATTATGGTATGCGACTGCAAGCAAGAACCTCAAACAATAGCTGATACGTTCACTAACAATACATAACCTCGGCCGCCTCCTACGCGGCACTGTTTTTCTCAAGGACGCCAGCCGGCACGGCTATAATTGCATTTATTGTGCTCATTAAATTATCATGAATAGTCTAATTTGTAAAAATGGGAATTATACAAGAAGCAGAAATTTCAAAAGTAATATTCATTTTAAAGCATGTTATATTGTAAGGATTGACTGGTTCCATGAAATAATAAACGTGGCTCTTGTCCTTGGTCTTTGTTGTTTACAGATACACAAGAGAGAAAACAAGCTGTCTGTGGCCCAGAAGCAATTACAGGAGGCCAAAAAACAGCTCGCTGACTGTGAAAAAGAGGCAAGTTCCGCAGTGATATTATCTGTGCATTCTTACATGTATGAATAAAAGCTTTCTCAAATATTACACTCATATACTCTTTAACACAGCAAGCTACTTAGTCTGCAACTTTTTTCTTTTATTAATGACAGACATTGTGTGCATGGATGTTTGGTGTGATTTGAGATAAACCAAAGGACACACTCTTGTGGTCTTCCTCACTTCAGTTCACTGCTGTATGTTTTTTTTTAGGAATATAACATTTGTTTTGTGGCAGATACATGCATAAAATGATTCTTATATGCTGCTGATACTGTTAAACTTCATAGGTTTTAAAGAATTTGTAAGAGTGGCTAAAAAAGTGACAAAATAGTAGATCCAGATTAATGAAAGGCTGGTAATGGACAAAGATATGAAGCATCATGAATAAAAATAAATATATTTAATATTTAGAATAAAATTAATATCCAGAATGATTTGTAAAACATGATATGCTGATGTTAAGATAGAAATAAAATTAATAGAGTTAAAGAGTCCTTGGGTTTGAGAAAGGCGCTATACAAGTGTAACATTCATTCGAATAGATAAGTGTAGTCTGTTATTACTTTTTGTTGTTTTCTGTAAAATATTCTATTGAACAAAGAATGTATACATACCTGTTGATGTAACATTATGTCATTTGCCTTGTGTTGGTTGTATTTGTTTCAGACTGATTGGTAAACATTTGACCAGTTATGTATAATCGGTCGTGATCAGACTAATAAAGTTTATGCTGTTATTTATAGTGTTTCCAGAAGCAGAAGGAGCTGGAGAAGCTGCAGGAGGAGAGTGCAGAGCTCACAGGCCAAGTGACAATGCATTCTCATGAGCTCCACAGACTGAGCTGTGAGAAGAGGAAAGTGGAGCTGGAGCTTACTGTAATCACAGAAAAATACCGAACCACCCAACAAGAGGTTTGTTAACTCACATTTGCTCAAGTGTCACAAAGAGAATGTGTAGATGTGCACAAGAAGAAGAAGAAGAAATACCAAACTCTAGTTGCATTGCTATATACTGTGAAAACTGTATGCCTTACTCTCTCTCTCTTTCTCTCTGTATGTGTGTGTGTATGTGTGTGTGTGTATGTGTGTATATATATATATATATACTGTATAACTGAAGCAATATTTCACCTAAGTAATAATGTAAATCCAATGCATCTGTTCCAGACGCTCCAAAATATTTAATAAAATACATTTTATATAGAATAACTATAGTTTTAAATACAAAAAGCAATGAGAAATAAATACAAGCTCTAATACACTAATGAAATGGATAAATGAACATTTAACATCACTCTTACAAGTTTACTCTCTGTTTTAGAGCATGCCAGTGTGGTTCAGTCAGCAGCCTTTGTTCTGTACAACCGTTCTCGGGGTTCTTGGCCGCTATTTGTTTTCACAACCATTTTCAGGTGGTAACGCTGCAGCAAGTCATTTTAGCGTGAAGTGTTTTAGTTTGTTTTGAGCGTTATCAACAAGAAACAACAAGAAACAAAGCCAGAGAAAGAAGAAACAAAGACAGAATGAATAACAAACAGGTGATTGATAGTGGTGAGTCATGTGGGCACACCAACGAAAACCGGTGGATGAATGATAACTGGGACAAAGTTTCCAGAAAAAGTTGATGTTAACCAAATTGTATATATATTGTTTTGAACAAAATGAATTATGTTTACTAGGTGAATGCTTCATTGCATCCAGTAACCCAAAGAAAATCATTCAGACCTGCTAAATCAGTATCAAGACCAGTATCTCAGTAGTGATTAACCAAAAATATATTCTGGTGATACTATAGAGTAGGGATTTTGCCCTGGAGGACTGGTATCCAGCACATTTTGGTAATTTCCCTGCTTGGACACACCTACTAAACCTGGTAATTAACAGATCAGTTGAAACAGATGTGGTGAGAAGGGAAATCATCAAACTGTGCAGGACACCAGCCCTCCAGGACCACATGTAAAGATTACTGCCATCTATAAACTGTTTTTTATTCCACTAAAAAATCTTTGCTGTTTTAACATTTATTTTTTCTAAGTCACGTGCAAGTGAGGAAAAAAAATGTAAATTGTAAGTTTTCTAAAATTACATTCTAAATTGTAAGTTTTAGAGTACTGTCACATAAAACAAAAAGTCCTAAATAGCCATGTGTATAATGCAGAAGTTTATAAAAATGTCCACACACTGCTGCATCTCCAAAAGAACTGAGAACGTTAATTTTTGTTCATAACTTAATTCAAAGGTAAACTGTCAAAATATGTCACAATTCATTACATGTAAGTTACATATTTCAAACCCTTTTTGTGTTAATGTTGATACTGGCTCAATAATAATTTACTCCTGAAATTAAATATTCTAATATTTCAGATTTCTCATTTCTGTCATCTATGAGCCAAACTGATCAACATTAAATTAAACAAAGAGTTCAAATATTGCTTAACATGTAATGAATATAAAATATGACTTATATTCATGATATTTTGTGATTTTGATGTAGCACTGTCTATACCATTTACAAAATCATTAAAAAATACTAATATGTTATTTAGGAATCAAAAGCGGCATTGCATCAAAGACCAAAATTGCTTCTTGAGAATCCTTTTGGCACCTTACATTCAATCAAATGAAAAATTCTTCAGAGAAGCAAAGGTGTTTCTTTTATAACATTGTTCCAAATAACTCTGTTGGCACCTTTATGTATAAGAATGTAGAGCAGCACAATTAATTATTTTTAATTATTATTGCATTTGTGCTCTTTGTGATACATATACTGCTACAGTATAGATTACAATATACAAATAATCCTCTAAAGTTTTATTAGGTTTGCTGAGCAATCACAGGTGTTCTTAAGGAATTAATCAACACGTTCACATAATCTACCAAACTATCTGATTCACATTTTGGACAAAATCACAGTCTTCCAGTATGTTGCACCAAACGTTAATTGTGTTTTTAAGAGAATCTTGTGGTTTTTGGTGCAGTGACATTGTTTTGACATTAGCTGTTTGTGATATCTAGGTGACTGGCCGGGATCAGGCGATTCTCCAGCTGAGGACCGAGCTCAGAGTCTCTGAGGAGAAGCATGAGGGAGCACTGAAGGAGGTGGGAAAAGGAAAGCTGCTTAATTAGGCTTGTATATGAGTAGGATTGGGAGAGTGACCAAAAGTGGACTTGCTGAGAAAGAGTTTGAGTTGACTATTTTTGTGTTCATTATCTGTGTGGGTGCACGTCTGGACTGTTTGGACTGCTTTTAGATGTTCATATGAGGTGCTGAGTGGGTCTTAGGGGGTGTTTAGAGATGGAGGTATGTGTCCTTCTTGACCCTCCTGCAGCCATTGCCACCCATCTGTTTACCGACTTATGAAAAATGCATGAGTGTGTGTTTAGAAGCAGCGGAATAATTTTCAATATTTAGCCAGACTATGAATACAGATGATGTTGAACTTTGGTGTATTGCGGGATGTGTGTATGTGTGTGTTTGTGTAGCTGGTGCTGCAGGAGGTTGAGGTCAGCAGGCTTAATGAAAGGGAAAAGAGACAGCAGGGCCAAATACAGGAGCTGACCGAGGCTTGTCACCAAGGAAACACCCAGCTGGACCAGAAAGAGCGGGACGGACAACAGCTACAGAGTCAACTGCAACTCGCCCAGCAACAGGTTCACAGTCAATACACCCACCTACCAAACACATTATCTAAAGTCAACTGCTCCTCCACCATAAACTAACCCAGAGGTCTTGTCAGGCTGAACAGGTTCATTTGTTTTTTTTAAATACCTGATTCACTTGATCAAATATTTAATAAATAATATGTTATTCTAATGTGATTTGACCTTAATGGCAAATAATTGATAGTGTTTCCAATTAAAATAAAGTAGATAATTGTATACAGTATTATGCAAATGTTTGTACATATTGAAACATATTTATAGATGAAGACTTTGGGGGGAAAAAAACTAAATAATCATAATAAATTTAACTCATTCATGCCAATTAATAATGCATTTAATTAGCAATCGCTAATTATATAATTAATTAGTGGTAAGTATTATAATTATGCAGTTACACTAATGTCTGCTTATATGGCTCAGGATATGCTTTTTATAAACATCAGACGTTGTGACTTTATAACTTAATGCTTAATGTTTTTTTCAGTCATTTTAAATCAGTGATGTATAATAAAAGTTTAGACTTTAGGGCTGAGGGCCTACACCTAATGTGGTCAATTCCTTCCGCTCCGGAGTGGGTCTTCCTGCGGTTGACACCAGACCTGCTGCACACTTACATCTACTACTAGAAATGATCGGACTGAAGCTCTAATGCTACTACATTTACTGCATGTTACATTTAACTAAGGATGTAAATCTCTACCAGTATCAGTAGTTTGATCAGAGGAGGATGGATCCCCTTTGTGAGTCTGGTTCCTCCCAAGGTTTCTTCCTCCAGCCTTGAGGGAGTTTTTCCTTGCCACTGTTGCCTCGGCTTGCTCACATTGGGCTTAGAATCAAAATGTCTGATACTGATTATGTAAAGCTGCTTTGTGACAATGTCCATTGTAAAAAGCGCTATATAAATAAATTTTGATTGATTGATTGATTGATTAAGGACTAGCATCATGTTAGTATCCTTTTATATGAAGACGCATGCAGGGGCATCATAGTGGGGGGGAAAAGTGGTACTGAGTTATCAGGGCCCCAAGTGCAAGGAGGGCCCTTGAGGAGTCTGGAATTTTATTTTCATTAAAATATTAAAGGAAATAATATTTATTAATAGGACAGGGGCCTTGGGCACTGCATGTGCATAGGGCCCAGAATTTGTGCTCCAACCCTGCTTGCATGTAAAATGTTCAAATCCTATATACAAATGAAGTCAGTATGACAATGTTCTGTTTCATTTTTCACTTACTTTACTGTCATACACATTAGTTAAATATGTCTGGTCTGTTTATCCTCTTTAAAGTGTATTTTTTTAGGATTTTCCATCTGAAGCTGCATTCATAGCTCAAAGGTTTTTTTTATACAGTGACCACATTAAATAAAAACAAAATGTTGATGCCTGTTGATGATGAAAATGTGATTTTGATAACACATGCTTACATTTTACTCCTGAACACAAAGCAATATGGGTGTAATTATATATTTTTTGCCCCAGAAATAATTTATATAAGGCTGCACATCACTGAAGGGACTCTACGTAGGTTCATCTTATAACTCAAATTTGTTTCACAAGGCTCAGTTCTATTTGTTGGGAACTTCTTAAAATATAATTAAAGGATTGCATCCAAAATTATTCAAAATGGACAGGAATGAACAATTTGACTAGAAAGAGGATGTGTAAGGGGGCCCGCGGCTGGGCACTGCCCCCGCAGAGTGGCGATTGCACCTGCGGGGCACTGCCCTCTCGGTGTGTGTGGTTTATTTTTGCCCCCGCCCTCCAAGTAGAGTGGGAGCCCACCTGTAGGTGTTGGTGAGCAACCTTTTGTTTTGTGTTTAAGCGTCATAGTTTTTCCAGTGTTTGTGCACAACAATCCATCGCTGCTGCACCCTTTCATCCACGGCTGCGGCTTATGTTTTTTTATATAATAAAAATATATTTTTTATAATATTTGTATCTTTTGCAGTTTGCTTTTGACATATTTTCGTTTTCCACTTCCTCTCTACATTTTAGGCCCAACCCGGATGCATTTGTATCTAGGCTTTCTCTCAAGTCAGGCCTGCGTTTCAGAGATGCTTGACTCCGCCCCCTGGCGCACATTAGTCCCATGACAGGATGCTTTCAACTTTCATGTAACACCTGTCTTTTATACATACCTTAAAAAAAAGATATATAGTTATACATCTCTGAATACCAGGAATATATTCTGGACCCACCACTGGGATCAGGCTGTTGAAGATTAAGAACTTTCATGTCATACATATGCACACTCACCAGAAGTCCTTATGTTTGTAACATAGCTCAGTGAAGTCATTCTGATTCTTTTAACCTCATTTCCAGCTGAAACGTCAGGCTGAGCGGATGGAGTGGACAGAGAAAGAACTGACCGCCTCTCAGCAGAGTCATGCTGCTGACAGAGAACGCTGGAACCACAGGAACGTTCTGCTACAGAAACAGCTCCAGCAGGTCCAGGAGCAGAATGTCCAGCACAGCCACATCCTTCCCGAGCTCAGAGACAACCTCAGGCAGGTCCAGCATGCACTGCAGCTCAGCCAAGAGAAGGTATATTCCTTTGATTTACCATCTGTTCATGTCTGTTTTTTAGTTTTAAATAGAAGAGAGAGAGAGTGGTACAGATTTAACAACCTCATGTCTGTCAATAGATAATGTAACTCTAATGCAAAAGTAATTAATTATGTAAGTACCTATTTGAAGACTACATATGTAGGGACTTAAGATTAAAGAACACATTTAAAAAGTAACTATACTTAAGTATGTATTGCAAGATATTTTGTTTTGTGAAGTAAATGACTTTGAATTGATAGAAGGGCCTATAAATTAAAGCACTGAATTTGTTCAATGTATAATACTGTTATGGAGCCTCATTCACAGTTAATGGATCTTATGAGACAGACGTCTAGCTAAGAACATGTCTGTTCAGTGACCAAATGTAAATATCATTGGTAGATAAATATTCCTTTATTAAATACTTCATACTGAAATAGCTTCAATGGAAATATATACTGGAGTTCTTCATAATGATGCTTCATGGCAGTGTAATAAATGGAAAAATTGGTCGCTATATTTTAAAGGCGTATTTTAATGGTGTTTACTTTAAAAAATCTATTCTGTGTAATGGTGAAGTTTTGCTAAGTAATTGCATAGTTACATTTGAATAGCATACAAAGTGGCAGCAATAAACAAATGGTTTAGTTCAACAATTTGGTGACTGTTCCTAAATGTTTTTTTTTTTTTTTCTCCTCTTACAACCCACCTGTTAGCAATGATGCAGGTGCTCAGACTGCCGGGTGACTTTTTGACACTTTTCAAGTTGACTTTAACTTCATGCCTAATAGTTTTGTACAGACTGCATACAGCTGGAGCCTTTTAACCTACTTTGTTTTGGGAACAAGGGTGCTCCTGTTTGTTCAGGACACAACCTTGAAATCTGTATTTAGGGCACATTGGGTAAACTCTTTGGCTTTAATGGATGATCCTGGCAGAGGAGAAGTGCTTAATTCATTTTCAGAGATGGCAAGCTTTTCCTGTCCGCAGATCACTTCTCGTCAGGATGGGACATTGGCACACAGAGAGACCCTCATTATGCTGCGCAAAGCAGCACCATGTGATGGGCACAAACAGCAAAAAGATAAAAAAGGCCAGCAAATTTGACATAGCAGCCCCAAGGTCAGCCAGTTGGCTCTTTCTGTTAATAAGCCAATGGGAAATGCCATTTTAATCACAGGTTTTTTATTACAGTCACAAGAGGAGCATATCAAAGTCATTACGCACTTTCTAAGTCATTTATCAAATGGAAAGGAAAGAAAAAAACCTCTTTAAAGCCATGAAAACATTTCACTGATAATGCTATAATGGCATCAGCTCGTGAGGTCATGAAAACAGGGCATTCAGCGAAGCTGGCTGGAATGTAAAATAGTCCAAATGAAATTAGAAGCAAAATAAGATTGCCGAATGTTTGATCACGATGATTGTGTTTTACTCAAATAGGCTTTAATTGTGTTCATTTGTGTACTCAGACTTTTCAACATTAATTTGCTTTCAGATGAGAAACTCATAGCAGGAACTGTCTGCTCAACTTTTTCATTAATACAAAACCAGTTCTCTCTAGATGCATATCTAAAAATGAGTCTAATGTGATGCTGCATATGTGATGTGTATATGTGTATAGACAAACCCTGGTCAAATTGTACATGTTTCAACATATACTGGCCATTTCATTAGGTACACATACCATGTATCTACATTTATTGTTCATTTTATCAGCTCTTTGTAGTCACACTACATCACTTTGTAGTTCTACAGTTACAGACTATAGTCCATCTGTTTCTCTGTATACTTTATTAGCCTCCTTTCATCCTGTTCTTCAATGATCAGGGCCACCACAGAGCAGGTGGTATTTGTGTGGGGGATCATTTTCTGAACTGCAGTGGCACTGATGTAGTCATGTCCTCTCACTGTTCACTCTGTTAGATACACCTATCATGTTGGTCCATCTTGTAGATGTAAAGTCAGAGACAGTAGCTCATCTTTTGCTGCACAGTTTTTGTTGGTCCTCTAGTTCTTCACTGGTGGTCACGGGATGCTGCCTGCAAGACAGTGCTGGCTGGATGTTTTTGGGTTGGCCCTCATTCACTAAAATAAAACAGCTCCATTGAAGTCCATTTAAAGCCCAGATCTATTTTGCATGAAGAATCAGTTTGTAATTCATTAAAACTTTGACAATATCTGAGATTTCCCTCTTTAACAGTGCAGAAAACTTTAATCATCACGCACTACGCGTGGGGCCCCAAACATCGACGGAGGCACCAGTGAAGTCTCTGCTGACCGACCATGGGGCCAAGAAAAACCCTTCCTTCAGACCCATCCTGCAAGCCCAACATTGGTAGTTTTGACAAGTTGCTTCATCCTGTTGGAAAAGGAAATGGGCATCTCCATATAGCTTGTCAGCAGATGGAAGCATGAATTGCTCTGAAATCTTCTGGTAAAGACTGTGTTGACTTTGAACTTGATAAAATATTTGTGCTCAATGTTTTGTAACTGCTGGGCGAAAAATGACCCCAAAAACAATCTTTGTACCCTGGTACTGGACAGCTTTCACTTAAATATGTAAAAAAAAGTAATGTTTCAATTTTTTCAATCACTTCAAACAAGATAATTTAGGGAGTTTTCTCTACTCATAAACATAGTGGTGTGTCAGTTTTGACATGAACATGAGCAGCTCTGCGGTGTCATTGCAACACACATATCACCATTATGTTGTTGTCACTGCATTGCTGAGAATGAGCCATCACCCAAATAATACCTAATACATTGAGGGGGTCCTGATCATTGAAGAACAATGTGAAAGGATGTTAACAAAGTATACAGAGAAACAGATCCACTATAGCAGGGGTGGCCAACCCTGGTCCTGGAGAGCCGCATTCCTGCACAGTTTGGTGATGTCACTGCTCTGACACTACAATTAAACCTGCTAATTGCCTGCTGAGTTGAATCAGGTGTGTTTGATCAGGGAGATCACCAAACTGGGCAGGAATGCAGCTCTCCAGGACCAGGGTTGGCCACCCCTGCACTACAGTCTGTAATTGTAGAACTACAAAGTGCACCTGTATGCTCAGTGGAACTGATAAAATGAACAATGAGTGTAGAAACAAAGGATGTGTATCTAATGAAGTGGCCAGTGAGTTTATATATACACAAGTCTTAGTCAACAGTGTGCTTAATAAATATAGATAAACATAAATAAATTAAAAACTAACAAGACATTCTTGTTTTTAAAAAAAATATCTGATGTCTTTGACATCTAATGTGAAGAACAAAGTTTGATTCCAGAAGTTCTTGATGCCTCTCAGCCAACTTGGGCCCATTAATGTGTACTTTGTAAAACCTGCACATTGACAGAGAACTACAAATAATACTACACTGCCACATGGAGAGGTTCAGATTAAACCTTTAATTTGCAAGAGAAGGAAAAAAATATTGTTGCTTCTACTACATTTGTGTACGGATATGCCGGTTTGTGTAGATATCAGAGTATGAGGAGTTACTGAGGAAACATGATGAAGAGATGAAGCTACTTAAGCAGAAGCTGGATGATGTTCAGGAAGAGTTGAGAGAGAATAGAGCCTCAGCTCAGAACCAGCTGTCCACAGCAGACATCTTTAAGCAGAAGTACATGATGGCCATGGAGAAAGTACATCAACTACACAACAAAGCCCAGGGACTGGAGGATGATGCACAACTTTCTAAGAAACAGGTGATTATTTTTAATAGTAATAGATCTGTAGAGGATTGCTGCTAATGTATATATGATGTTTTATAATTAGATTCACAAACTTTTTGCACACAATGGAATTTGACCTCTGCATTTAAATCATCCATGCAGTGAAACACACACACTAGTGAACATACTGTGAACATGTGCCCGAAGCGGTTGGCAGCACTATCCATGGTGCCCGTGGAGCAGTTGAGGGTTTGGTGCCTTGCTCTAGGACACTTCACTTATGACCTGCCTGGGGATTGAACCGGTGACCTTCTGGTCCCGAGACCAGATTTCTAACCACCAGACCATGGCTGTTAATGTTGTGTTTTGTATTTATTGTGCTCTGAAAGTCTGAGATTTGTGTGTTGGCATGCAGATTGTTATTTTTTTCTTTATTTCTAGGTTTTTGCAAATTTTTTTATCCCCTTCCCAATGTAGTGGTAGCCAATTAGCCCATCCCCTCCGTTAGGCCTCTCCCCATCACTTTGCAATGTCCCTGACTCTAGGAGGATGCAGGCAAGCACAAGCCTCCTCTGTTGCATGTGACGCAGCCACCGCCTCTTTTTTCAAACCACCGCTGATACACCGTCACTGGAGAGCCCAACGCGCTCGGAGGAAGGCACACAGGGTCCCCAGCTCCGATTGGACCAATCAGTAGACAATATGAAAGTGATAGGGAGAGTGAGAGCGTCATGTAAACGCCCAAAGAGAGCACTGCCAATTTTTGCTCTCTTGGGCCCTGGCTGTTGATGGCAAACAGCATGACCGGGATTCAAACTCGCGATCCTCGGGTCATAGTGATAGCGTCTTTGCCCGCTGAGCCACTCGGGGCCCTCGCATGCAGATTTTCAAGTCGTCACTTCATTATCACAACACACTAGCTATCCTTTTCACTATATAAGCATTTCATTAAGAATGGGTCAGTAGAGATGCACAATTACTTGGAATAAAACCTTGTCAACTTAGCATGCATTATACACAACATTTTTCCTTCTTCATTAAATTGAATTTTTGAAAAATACAAGCTTTTGTTATGACATTGATGGTATATTATGTTCTTGTGATTTTGTTTGGTGTGTTTCAGGTAATAGAGGCGCAAGCAGAGGTCAGCAGTTTGCAAGATGAAATATCCAGTCTGCAGTGTCGCTATGAGAAGAAAGTCAGCCAAATGGAGCACTGGGAAGAGGCAGTGGAGCAGCTAACGGAGGAGCTTCAGGCTGCCCTGGACAGCCTGAGGACTCGAGAAGAGAGAGGCCTCCAGTGTGAAGAAGAGATGGAGAGATTAAGAGCAAAAGTGGATGGTCAGCAAAAGGTCTGAAACACCTGAAAGTATTCCCTTGAGCTCAGTGCTTTTCTCTGTACACTCGAAGTCTAGCTCAGTTGTCACAATCACAGTTTTTTTGCTACCCTCTTTGGACTTGTTTAAGTAATGAAGAATTTTTCATAAACTTCCCTTTTTGATTAGTTTAGTTTTCCTGTAAACATTTCAAATCCTGCAGGAACAAAGGCTAGACAGTTTCTTTATAGGCTATTCAGAATTTAGCTGAAAATATCCCCAAGCATTACTCACACCATTTGATGGCTATGCAATTTAGTGTCTGTATCAAGATTAATTAATATCAGTTAGCCACTGCAGTTTTTCACAAGACATCCTGAGGTTACAATACAAAGAAAAAGAAAAGAAATGAATGAAGCAGCACTGATGTCACTTTTGTTTTGCATCTTTTTGAAGATATTTACCATGTCTGGCAACAAATGAATCATTTTTATTGCAGAGAAATTTAATTTGTATGAACTTAACTGCTGCCTACAAGGTCAGACCGGCGGAATGTAATTTTAATCAAATAAAATTTTATTTGTGTGTTATAAAAGAGTTACCGATTTGAAGAATGACAGTATTTTATTCTTTATTACATTCTGTAATGAGTTTGATTCTCTAGCTCCTGTTGAGGGATAGGTATCTGTTGGACTCAATGCCTGAGTGGGTCTCATCCCACAGATGTGTGCCTTCCTTTGTTTGCCTTTCACTGGAGGACCTGTTTTTACCCTGAACATCTTTACTTACTGAGTTTATGTGCTGCGACCTTTTATTAGCCTCTCTTATTAATTGGAAGGTTTTTTTGTATCATTATTAGTTGTTAGGTTTTATATGACATCTTCATGGGATGTTTTCTTTGAAAATTAATGATGACCTGTTAACCTGGTGTTGCATGAATAGTTATTCATTGCTATTTATATAGATATACTAAGTATTTATGATTTTAACTGATATAACCTGATCAGCCATAACATTAAAACCACCTAATAATATTGTGTAGGTACCTTGTCTGCCACCAAAACAGTTTGAAGACTTGGAGACACGAACTTCACAAGATCTCTGAAGGTGTTGCATCTGGCACCAAAATGCAGCAGATCCTTTTAGTACTGTAAGTTGTGAGGTGGACCAGTGACAAATCAGACTTGTTTGTCCAGCACATCCCACAAATACTCTACTTGGTTTGAGGCCAAGTCACCAACTTGAACTTATAGTCATCTTTCTCAAACCATTCCTGAACTACAACAGTGTTTAGGTAGGTGGCATGTGTCAAAGTAATATCCACATGACTTGCAGGATGCACGGTTTCTCAACATATCATCCAATGCTCAGTAGTGCACAGTTGGCACCGGACAGGGGTCAAATAGACAGGGGTCAACATGGATATGGCTATGAAGCCCCATATGCAGCAAGCTTTGATGTATTGTGTGTTCTGACACCTTTCTGTCATAGCCAGCATTACCTTTCTCAGCAGTGCTACAGTAGCTCTTTTGTGGGTTTAGTCCAGACAAGCTAGCCTTTGTTTTCCATGCCTCTTTAGTTCCCTTGTATACAAGACCTGCTGTTTTGGAGATACTTTGACCCAGTACACAAATTTGTCCTTATCAAGGTTCCTCAGATGTTTACACTTGCCCAATTTTTCTGCTTCCATCACATAAACTTTGAGAACTTCTCTTGCTCCATAATATATCCCATCTATTGACTGGTGACAATGTAACGAGGTAATCGTTGTCATTTACTTTACCTGTGAGTGGTTGTAATGTTGTGGTATGTTTATTGCATTGTAACAGATAAGTGGTTATGAAGAGAAATGTCTTCAGCTGCAGATGGAACTCGCGTCTCACCAGGATACCCACAGTCACTCCAATGAAGAATATGAAACACTACAAGAGCGACTTGATGTTTGTCAGAAGGTACTACATGTGTTTTCAGTGAAGGTCTGTTTACATTACATTGAAATCTGGAATGACTGGAATCATTACAGTGTTCTCAAGCTTTGCTGTACCCTGTTTGAAATAGCAAAACTAACAGCAACTGTGTGGTTATTTTTAATGTCCTTTTTATTGGTCTTTTAGTCTTACAAGCTCCTACATTAATTTTGTTTTGAAAGAGAAAATGCAATAACAGCAACTTACAAAACAACCATGTCATTTTGGTTTCACACAAAAAATATCTATTTTATTATCTTGACAAAAATATATTTTTATGGTTATAAATCCATCACATCAATGCTGACTGCTGGTGACCATATGGATAGTGTTTCTCCAGAACATCATGTCTTATATTTGATGCTTCAGTATTTTTTATTCATCATTTATCTGATTGTATCTTGTTGCTGACTACCCTCTTCCTATTTTACCTCCAACTGTTCCAAGCATAACTTTTCAAGTGATCTTGTTCTTCTCATTATGGGTCCAAAATAAGAGAGCTGCAGTTTGGTATTCTTAGAGATTGTGACTTCAGTATAAGTCCCGGTCACTCGGGAGGAGCTCGGAGTAGAACCGCTGCTCCTCCACATCGAGAGGAGCCAGCTGAGGTGGCTCGGGCATCTGTTTCGGATGCCCCCTGGACGCCTCCCTAGGGAGGTGTTCCAGGCATGTCCCCCTGGGAGGAGGCCCCGGGGAAGACCCAGGACACGTTGGAGAGACTATGTCTCTCGACTGGCCTGGGAACGTCTCGGTGTTCCACCCGAGGAGCTGGCTGAGGTGTCTGGGGAGAGGGAGGTTTGGGTTTCCCTGTTTAGACTGCTACCTCCGCGACCCGGCCCCGGATAAAGCGGTTGATAATGGATGGATGGATGGATGGTATAAGAAATGAATAATTGTTCATCCCTAGTTATCAGACAGCATGGCCATCTTGGAATTGCACCACCTTCATCCACAACAATTCAGGAATATCATGGAAGATTAGTGACCTCTTACGCTGGATGCTCCTCCAATGTATAGATCAACACTAACTCCAAATAATGTAAATTCTTTATATAGGCTTCTTTACTTTATTTAGCCCTCTGGAATCTGAGAGTGGTTTCACACACTCTGATCTTGTCTGACATGCCCTGGCGTTTTACAGATTACACACATGTAAAATGATTTTTTTCCAAGTGTTGATTAAATCTGCTCTAAACTCAGATTTTCCAAAAACCTATTTTCAGATATGCTAATACATTGACTATATTAATACAAGACTTTTGAGCTCAAAACTTTGTAAACATGATTTTGGCTACACACTGGTCATTACAGCTTTTAGAAATTGTATGTGGTTTTATTTCTAAAGCCTAACAAATGTGAGGTGACACTGTGTTTTCACTAACGCTACATTGAATATTTATGAGATAGTTGAGAGGTCTTTTTCAGGTTCTGCTCAGGGCCATTAATCCTCCAATGGAATGTCTGGGATTTCCATGTCATTATCATGTGAATGACAGTTCGCACAAGTGGGTGAAAAAAAGCGCAGAGCTCTGACTCAAGCTGAAAAATGTGTCGATGCTTAATTATGCTTTTCTCACAAGAATCTAAAAATATATTTTGATTCAAGTTATATATAGATTTGTAGTGTTTTTGCAGAAATTTTGTAATATTTTGGACACCTGAGGGTTAAATGGACTAGTACATTTTTATTTTCAGAAGTCTTAGTTCACAATATAGAAACAATAATAAAAAATCAGTCGTGAAGATGAAATAGATGAATGCAAATGGCACAGAACGACTTCTGTCTGAGTTTACATTGTTAGTCATTCTCACCATGCTTGTCTTTCTGATCAGCTTTCACATCAAACTCTCAGCAAGCACTTCTCTCAAGGGGCTTAGCTTATGTTAGCACTGTTAGCTAGTACTTGTGACCACTATTGAAAGCCATAGTCCTTTCCTGAGTCCTGCTGACCTGCTGCACTGCACAAATAATTAAAGGCTTTAGTTAAATATATAGACGGGTTATTTGAAGGCGGCAGGATCCATGATAACATTTGCCATTATTCACTCAGGCTTTGATTGCCTGACAGAAGCAAATTAGGGCTGAGATTAATTTCCAGCAAAAAAACGTGCCAAGTCAATGCAATTGACTCCAATTACAGCATGAAAAGACACTAAATATTCAAATGAGCAGAGTGGGTGATTGGCAGACTGACACAAGAATGGAGGTGTGGAGCTGTGCCAGTGGAGAGCGCCAGCCATTCATGGGCACCTGACATGAAATAATAGCCTCTCATTCACCACAGCTTTGCCGTGAGCACTAGACATGTGTTCCAGCATGAGAACATGCCCCCAGTGGCCTGTTTTTTTGTTGTCAGGTCGCATCAGTGGCCGTTTGCACGCGCTCAGTGCTTTGAATAACAGGGCCACATTAAGACGCTTAAATTAACATGCATTATACATGCTAAGTGCATTCAGGTTTACGCATAGACACGTTTCGTAATGGGCCGAATGGTTACATACATGAGTGTAATTAGGGTAATTAAATAATAATGGACACAAATGCAAATTCCAGATTGATAGTAGTGAGTACAGACTGTAGGGCCTGTTTAGTATGCCATTGCCAAACATAGTAGCAGCACTTATGCTTCTCACTATAGTACTATAGTCATTCATTGCAACATGAAGGACAAAGTTATAAAGATGAAGCTTTTAGCCACCAAGCTGCAGAACATAAAGCTCATTTAACCCTCTTCGTTTCTCAATTGAATATATGACTTAAAGGTGATCTATATAACATTTTAAACATTAGTACAACAGAAAACATCTCATTTTATTGTAAAGATGTAATGGAAGAAAAGTGTGTGTTGCTCTCTTTGTTTTTATAGCTGGTCCTGCTGTGCATGCATGTTAGTCCCGCCCAGTGGAAATGTTTCTCTGGGCTTCAGAACTCTGTTCTGACACAAACAGAAGTAGGGAATAGTAGCTGAAGGGAAGGGTGTGACTGAATGCAAAGTATTTGTTTTGGTTTGAGATGCTGGTGCTCTAGTGCAACATCTAGTGGCAGAAAGGATCATATACAGAGCCTTTATAACACAACCCTTTGGAGTTGGACCTGCCTGTGGGAACAAAACTGAAATTCAGCATAAACACTTATAACTCTGTGAGATTTTATCCTAGAAACAATACGAAACATACCCCAGAAACCTTAAAGGGTCTACTTTTCAAATATATATATATATATAGGTTGAATATAAATGTAGATATTTGTGAGCAGAGCTTAAATAAGCAGAGACACGTTTTAGAGAGTGAGTCAGAGTGACATACAGAATGCCAGTAATATAGGGAAAACCTAGGCCAGAAGTGGATCTCATCTCTGTCCTGTGCCTGTACCCTGCAGGCTGTCCTACAGAGAGAGGAGAAGGTGGTCCAGGTGAATTCTGAGCTGCATCACACACTGCTGGATCTCCACAGCAGAAATGAAGTCCAGGAACTGCATGAGGAAGTGCAGAAGATGTTAGAAGAGATGAAAGAAAAAGAGGATGAGAACCAGGCTGTGAGGAACCGGGTCAGGCTGCTGGAGCAACAGATTCAGCAATTTTACACAGGTATGGGTCAGATTGTCCACTGTTTTAGCATCAGTGGACTCACTATACATATCTATTAGAAATGTGACTCTCAAAATAGTTCTTGGGGCCCCCCAGACAGTCCATGTCAATGTTCACCTTATATGTTGAGGTATATGTTGTCTGGAGGGGCCCTGAGGAATGCTGTGAGAACACTACTGTGTTAGAACCAGATGGCTTTATTTCAGATGGCCATTTCAGGTCTGTTCCATGATAGCTTCTAACCTCATGAGGACCTTAAATGGAGCTTTTAGATGTGTTTGTGTAGGACTGGAGATGATATGTACCCATTAGCTTTACAGTAGGAGTGTTGGCATTACAAGTGCACGAAAAATGAGAGCACTCACAACTCTCCCTAGAAGCTATTGTACAGTAAATGGTTAGGTATACTATATATTTGTGCTTATGTGGCAAGATTTGCAATTTTTTTGACTAGACTCCATTTTCCCACTCACCACAATTACAAAAAAAATTTATAATCCTTTGATACAGTGAGGAAATAAGTATTTGAACACCCTGCGAATTTGCAAGTTCTCCCACTTAGAAATTGTGGAGGGGTCTGAAATTTTCATCTTAGGTGCATGTCCACTGTGAGAGACATAATCTAAAAGAAAAAATCCAGAAATCACAATGTATGATTTTTTAATAATTTATTTGTGTTACTGCTGCAAATAAGTATTTGAACACCTGCCAATCAGCAAACATTCTGGCCCTCAAAGACCTGTTAGTCCTCCTCTAAAAAGTCCACCTCCACTCCACTTATTATTCTAAATTAGTAGCACCTATTTGAGGTCGATAGCTGCATAAAGACACCTGCCCAGCCCACACAATCAGTAAGACTCCCAACTACTAACATGGCTAAGCCATGGCTAAGCACAGCGTACTCTCAACCGGAAGCGACCGTCCACCTGGAGGACTGCATCGAGCACTAGGGGGAATAACCCAGGACAGAGTGCCAACCATATCTGGGCATACACACATACATACATTCATACATAGACATACACACACCAGGGTAATTTTTTTTTTTAGAGTAGCCAATTCACCTGATCTCCATGTTTTTGGACTGTGGGAGGAAACCGGAGTCCCCGGAGGAAACCCACGCAGACACGGGGAGAACATAGAAACTCCGCTCAGATGTGGACTCGAACCCAAGACCTCAGCGCTGAGAGACGAACGTGCTAACCACTAAGCCTCCGTGCCGAAGGACGAAGAATGATGAGTACCATCCCAAAAACACCATCCCTACTGTGAAGCATGGGGGTGGAAGCATCATTTTCTGGGGGTGCTTTTCTGCACATGGGACAGGACGACTGCACTGTATTAAGGAGAGGATGACCGGGGCCATGTATTGCGAGATTTTGGGGAACAACCTCCTTCCCTCAGTTAGAGCACTGAAGATGGGTCATGGCTGGGTCTTCCAACATGACAATGACCCAAAGCACACAGCCAGGATAACCAAGGAGTGGCTCCATAAGAAGCATATCAAGGTTCTGGAGTGGCCTAGCCAGTCTCCAGACCTAAACCCTACTTATTTGCAGCAGTAACACACAAATAAATTATTAAAAAATCATACATTGTGATTTCCAGATTTTTTTTCTTTTAGAGTATGTCTCTCACAGTGGACATGCACCTAAGAAAAAAAAAATTTCAGACCCCTCCATGATTTTTAAGTGCAAATTCACAGGGTGTTCAAATACGTATTTTCCTCACTGTATATCCATTGTTCCCTTATTTAATGCAATACCGCAAAAAAAATTTGTAGCTGCACTCCATCAGTACACAATATACGGCCATCATCAACCCCTGTAACACCTGGTAAAATTGACTTCCTAAGGGAAATTACATTAAGACATATTGTACACAGAAAACACATGTGCATGTACTGTTTATTTGCTGAATTTAACATATTGGGGCAGGGTGTGTGTGATAGAACCTAAAATGAGGCCTGTGTAAATGTTATGGTATTTTAGAATTCATGTTTTATTTCTGTTTAGCCAATTAAATCTAGTAAATACACATGTAAAAGGTCATATTAGTGTTTGGACTGTTTAGTGAACAGTGGTCCACTTATGTCATTCAACCAGGGGTGACCAAACTTTTGCATAGAATGGTTACTCCTAAGCCCTAATCAGATTGGATTAAATTTACATGAGGGTCCAGTGGTAATTTGCTTTTACAGGAGCTCTTTTGCGTATTTATTTATGTCTGGATCTGCCATGTCTGTTTTTTCCTCCTCATTCCCGGAGTAAAATACAGGCTGAATTACCTAGATTTTAGCTAACTCTGCGCTCATCTGATCATTTCAGTCCGGTCCAGGAGCAAATCTCAATTATTGTTTAGGCAGATATCATCTTGCGTTGGAAAATTTAGATTTTTGCTGCCTCTACTAGCTGTATTTATTGTGGATCCACCAAATACTGTCACAATTCACAAACTAAAAAATGTGAATGGTTTTGAAGTCACTCAGATCGACTTTATTGAACTGTTAGTTTTGTAAAGTTCTGATGAGGAATGCTTTTAAGCTAACATAAAGTAGTGTTTATATTCAAAGCGCTAAAATAATGCAATAGACAATAGTCTCAGTAGGCTAAGATGCTGACACTATGACCAGAGGATTGTGAGTTTGAATCCCAGTCATACTGTTTATCATCAACATCAAACAACAAACATTTGGCTGTGCTCTCTCTGGCGGGGAGATAATGCTTTCTCTCCCTATCACTTTCATGTCCACTGGCTCAGGCTCTACTGATTGGTCCATTCAGAGCTGGGAATCCTGCGCTTTCCTCCGAGCGCGTTGGCTCCCCAGTGATGGTGTATCAGTGGTAGTTCAAAAAGAGGCCGGTGGGCGCATCACACACAACGGAGGAGGCTTGTGCTTGACTTCACCCTCCTAGAGTCAGAGACATTGCAAAAGTCATGGGGAGAGTCCTAATGGATGGGATGGGCAAATTAGCTAGTACTGCATTGGGAAGGCGATAAAAAATGGCAAAAATGAATAATAATAATAATAATAATAATAATAATAATAATAATAATAATAATTGTATAAGCAAATAAATAATAGTAATCACGATATGAACACGACAGACAAAACTTTTTTTACATTTACAAAAAATGTAAAAAATGTCAATCACCCAGAAACTCCCTGACCATGTAATCATTTTAATATCTTCCAGATGAAGGGGTTTCATCCCTGATTAGAAACATAACATGTTTTATTAAAAATCTTCAGTTCTGATGGATCACTTGGCAGCAACCTGAGCCAGCTGACATTACTTAGTAGTGCTGGGGAGAAGGTACCATCTTACCTGCCCAGACAGAGCACGGCCAGTTTTTGCTCTCTCAGGTCTCGCTGCTGATGGCAAGCAGCATGATCGGGATTCAAACTTATAACCCTCAGATCATAGTGACAGCGGCTTAGTCTGCTGAGCCACTTGGGGCCCAGTTTTCTGTTCTTTTACTTAAAACACAACACACAACCTGGTGCTGAAACTCTTTCCCATTGACGTCTATTATATCTGGTTTTTCAGTCAATGGGTTTTCTCTTCTTTTCCTGAAAATATAGAGAATTTATGCTAATCAGTCACATACAACCATTGCAGCACTCTCCCTTTAAGTCCGTAACGTGTTTAGCATTTGATAAACAGTGTTGCAGTCATGTATGTGAGTGTAAGTGAGTTATCCTGACATTAAGGATCCCTACCTCAGGCATTTTATGTGGCTGATAGCCATGCCTCATTAGCGTCCTGCTAATAAAGTAACACTGGTGCTTCTGTTGTGATGGCCTCCTGGTGGGAAATCAAGCCACAAGAGAGCTGGTGGCCATGGCACATTATATAGAAAACACAAATACTAACAGGCTCTCAAACAAACACAGACTGCCTTACTCACTGTTAATAACATTTCTTGCCACCTTGAGAACAGGCCGGTCCATTGCTCAGACTCTGTACAATGGCATTCAAAGGTGTGAGCACTCTGGTAAAGATTCCTGTCACTGTAAATAGTTGAGATGAAGATGAACTGATCTGCAATAGGTATGAAATTAAGGATGAAATATTCATGAATTTTATTTAGTAGATTTTTAGAGTTTAAAAAAGGAAAGGAACACCCAAAGAGAGCTTTTACCCAGGCCTGTCTCAAACCTTAATTAGGTTGTTAGGCCTTGGGTTGTTTTCAGCCATCATTTTGAAAACCCTGGTGATGCAAATTTCTAAATTTTGTAAACACTGTGTCTTTCTCACTCTGACATTCTCCCAAGAACCAAAAAGCCATAGGCTCCTCTAAATAGCTGCCTAGTACTTTGAACATTAAAATAATTGATGCCCTAAAAGCAGGAGAAGTCTGTAATAAGATAGCAAAGTGTTTTAAGTAGCTGTTTCCTCAATTTGTAGTGTAATTAAGACATGGCAGTTAACAGGAACAGTGGTGGTGAAGTTGAGGTTTGGAATACCTAGAAAATGTTTCACGCAAACTGCTCATTCTCATGCTAGAAAGGTAAATCAAAACTTGACTGCAAAAGGTAGATTTAGCAGACTTTGGAGTGGTGGTGCACAAATAAGAGTCATCAGAAACACGCCCTGCATTCTCACCACAACATTTAGCATCAGAAGTTTCTAAACATCTAAACAAGCCTGATGCATTTTGGGAACAAGTCCTGTGGACTGATGAAGTTAAAATGAGCAAAACTATGTTTTGAACACCAACTGTTAAGCACAGGGGTGATCAGGCATGATTCGGGCTTGTGCAGCAGTGAGTGGCGCAGGGAACATTTCACTGGTAGAGAGAATGCATGCAATTAAGATACTATCAAGTTCTGTCTTTAAACACCCTGTCAATGTAAAGAGGAGGGCATCTACAACAGGATAATGACACTAAACACACCTCAGAATCCACAACAGACTACCTCAAGAGGCACAAATGGAAGGTTTTGCCATTGTCCTTACAGTCCCCCAATCGAAACATCATGTAAGCTTTGTAGGTAGACGTCAAAAGAGCAGTACATGCATGACGGCTCAAGAACCTCCCAAAACTAGAAGACTTTGAAAGACAATGCATGAAACTCCTCAACACAAATAAACTTAGTCTATGATACTTGGCAAAGTGAGTGCTAATAACCACTGAACATGCAGGGTGCCCAAACTTTTGTTTCAGGCCATTTTCCTTTTGTGTTATTTTTAAAGTGTAGATGTGTTAAAGTGTAGATGTGAAGATGTGCTAATAAGATGTGATTTTGCGTAAAATGTGTCTGTCTTTTTTAGAACTTAGGTCACCTTTTACTCTCTAATTTATTTACTACATTTTCTTTTTGACTTTGCCTGTTTGTGCATATTAAACGAATGCTTTCTTGTTTCTCTTATAAATTTTTCTATGAACTACAAGGGTTTTAGGCTGACACCGGGCTGTTGACTTGATAATGGGAAATGGCAAAATGTTCTAACATTTAAATGATTTTCTTATATCAACATTGCCTGTAAAAGAGTTTTGAAGGAAAAACATTTTTTTCAGCTAGGCCTGTCAGAGTTGCTACGTAATTACCAGATCACAATTATTTGAGCAGCTATTGCAGTTATTTCCACAGTTGTTAACCCATTGGGTCTCATGAAAACAACAACAAAAACTTTTGATTTATTCAGAGTGAGCAGCTTCTGCTTTAGCAGTAATAACCCAAAAGGACACATTTTAAAACACAATAATTTATTACAAATAATTGTCATCTAAAATGTCATGATTCTCTAATTGTTTTTAAGTGTGTGCTGCCTTGCTAAACATAAAATATTTCTTGTCACTTTTGTGTTCAATAGCTGTCAGTTGTGACACTGAGGAAGGGATGTTTGCTGGTCCGGGAGGGCTGGGGTCTGTCCAGCAGTTTGGTGATTTCCCTCTCTGAATACTTGTATTAACCCTCATATTATGTTTGGGGTCAATTTGACCCGATCCAATATTTAACGTCTTTAAATACACGTATAACATGACTTTTTTGTTTTATATTTAATTACTTTTTTTTTTTTGCCCGCAACCACCCCCCTCTGCAGGGGACCTATATATATACATATGTATATACATCCATATATACACATATATATTATCAACTTCATTAATCCATTTAACAATGTCCTCTAATCAGAGGGAGATACAGAGTGCAGAAGACAGAACAGAAAACAAACAAAAAGCAATAACTACTACAACAAGAGAGTTAAGAGAAAAGGATAAAAAAAAAAAATTAATATACATATATTCAAAATAGTTTTAAACAATAAACATAAAATAAATGTAAAAAAAAAAATTATTATTGGTACAGTTACTGTTTAACGTGTTTCGTGTATGTGTGTAAGTATAGTGTGTGTCAGAATATATTTCTGGTGGGCCGCACTTTAGTAGAATAGTTGTGGATATGTGGATGACCTGTGTGAATTTGATCTGGGTGGTTTGGTGATTATTTAATACTAATATTTGAAATAGTAGTTAATGGAATGGGTGAGAGAGATTCGATTGGGGGGATTTCTGCTGTATAGAGATAATACATGTTGACCAGGGTGTGCTAGACTCGTATTTATTGAGAGATGAAAGATGTTCTATTGATGCATAATCTGTAAGTAGATTTTTCCAGTGAGTTATGCTAATGGATTTTCTTGATTTCCAATTCATCAGGATGTTTTTTTTGGCGACGGTTAACATTATAAGTAATATTCTATTGTTTTCTTTTTGTTAGAGTTATAGCAGAAGTGTCTCCCAATAAGCAGAGTGATGGAGATGGTAGAATGGTGCATTTTAGTAGTTGGTAATTAGGACTTTTCCTAATTACATGCTGATAACTGAGTAAACATAAAATTTACATATGTTTTTTAGCATTCTGTACACGTATTGTATACATCAGTGTTCTTTGGAGTCAATTTGACCCCAGCCTGTTTTAGCTGTATAACATATAAAATATCAACATTTTAGTGTAGAAAGTAGAAAGTGTCTGAGATAGAGGATAATGTGTCTGAGACAGAGGAGAATGTGTTTGAGACGGGAGAATATGTCTGAGACAGAGGAGAATGTGTCTGAGTCAGAGGAGAATGTGTCTGAGACAGAGGAGAATGTGTCTGAGACAGAGGAGAAAGTGTCTGAGACAGAGGAGAATGTGTCTGAGACAGAGGAGAATGTGTCTGAGACAGAGGAGAATGTGTTTGAGACGGGAGAATATGTCTGAGACAGAGGAGAATGTGTCTGAGTCAGAGGAGACTGAAATTATAATAATTTTCTGGGGGGTTAAATTGCTGGGGTCAAAATGACCCCAAAAACAAATGATGTTCTTAAATATGAACATAATATGAGGGTTAAACTTGGCAATTAACAGATAAGTTGTGTCAGGTTTGTTTGAGCAGGGAAATCACTGAACTCTGCCAGACACTGGCCCTCAAGACCTGG
>BRDA01087598.1:2335-14842 GCA_036984385.1 Crenuchus spilurus
GACACTTGATTCCCTAACGACAATTACACACACAAATCAGTGCAACTATGGTTTAACATAAATGTATGATGTAAAACAGTACATTTTCAATTTATTTACGTTTCACAAAATTTAACTTTTACATGACAAAATGTAGTATGTAAATACAATTTGGTATCAACGTGACTAAACACACACATTAACAGCAATCCCTTAGTTCACAGCTTCTTAAAAAACAGAAATTATTTATATCTGCGTAAATATCCAGTATTACAAACAACAGACACACGAGAGAAGTCTGTCCTCTGAGCTTTCTGTCACAAACGATAAAGGATAGATTAAAAGGGAAAGAGTTGGGTTTCTGCAGTGTGCTGGCCTTTACTCATTTCTTTTACTCGTTCCTGTTGGCTAACATTAACTTACACTTAATGTGGACTACCACGGCTTACATGCCTTTCCTCTTCATTTCGTTATATGACTGTATTTAAAATGAAACAGAGGCTGTATGTGTGTCTTACGGCTCCAGTCAGATGTGTATGTGATCTATTTAACCTAAACACCTAAAATAATGATAACGGATTGCACATTTCCCCTTTATACACTGAAAAATTCAAAAATGAAACATGAAACATATCAGATATACATATTCATCACCGTTAGCGAACTAGTTAACATCTAGCCAGCTAGCTACGTTAGCTTACCTTTTTGTAAAGCTCGTGGTGGTGAGAACTGAGGACCTCTTGAGGTTCATCGTGCTTTTCCCAGTTATTTTAAATCCACAAACTTTGCTCTGCTTTGTTTTGTGTGGCAGCGAAAGTGAAATTACTCCATAAATCGCCTCTTCTTTTCCGTCCAAGCTGCGGCAGTGACGTCAGCACGTTGTGTTGTTAAACTGCACCAGTGTGACACTGTGACTGTGGAGCTTGAAGTGCCGCAGGTCTATTTTAAAAAGCGGATTACTGGACAAAAACATTCTTTTTGTCCTTCTGTGACATTTTAGTTTTGTTTTTATTTGTCAACAAAAAGTCTAATACTTTTAGTCATAGTTTTCGTTTTAAAATATTAGTTTTTATTTAGTTCTCGTCTCGTTTTCGTCGTGAAAAAATGGTCGTCAATGAATATTTTTCGTCATAATTATCGTTAACGAAATTAACACTGCTTGCAATGTATCCCTTGTTTGTGGAAATGTTATGTATGCTGGTGCATGGCGCAGAAGTGCTTTGGTGACAGCATGCACAGATTTACATACAGCAGCTTTGCTTAGCCCGTAGGCATCACCAAGAGTCTGCAGGAATCCACCACTAGCATAAAAACGAAGCGCTGTCAGTAGCTGAATGGTGGGACTAAGGGCAACATTTCTCCTGGTGCCTTTTGTTAACTCCTCCTGTATTAGACCAAGGAAAGCCATGATCTCCTCCCTAGGCAGGCGGTATCTGTCACACAGCACATCATCAGGGAAATCAAGATGACCCAGATTTAGACGCTGAACTGCATTAAGACGAGCTGCCTGTCCACGTTGATTATGGCGTCTTCTCAAACGACGTCTTTGATTGAGAACCAATATTCTTTGTATTCTTTGTATAAATTAGACGCTGGCTCTAATTTACATGACGCAATTATGCTTTCAAAAGAACATTTAAATGTTCATGAATTCTTGTTTGTATATACACGCATGTGCTGAGTGTTGCGTTTGTCAAAGGATGATCAGCGGCCTCTTTCATTTTTCAGACAGAACTGCACGTGAACTTCAAGTTAAAAACAACTTGGCAAGTTACGAGAGGGTCAGACCACTCGTAGATTTACGAACGAGTTTAAGTACGACGTGGGTTACAAAGGCTTTCGGGAAACACTCGTAAATTTAAGAATGTTCATAAGTACAAGGTTACGAAGTACTTAGCATTAAGAACGTTTTGGGAAATGCACCCCAGGCTTCCAATCAGGACGCTCTCAATGGTTTTGGTATAAAAGCTTCTAAAGGGGTAGAGACAAAAATAGGCTTTTACCAGGGCAGGTCTGAGCAACATAATTGCTTGATTGATATATATAAATATATACAGTATATATGTATGTATGTATGTATGTACAGTATGTATATACAGTGCCCTCCATAATTATTGGCACCCCTGGTTAAGAAGTGTTTTTTGGCTTCTAATAAATTCTTTTTTAAGAAAAATAATATAGGCCAACAATGCAAAAAAGAGAAAAATCTAAGCTTTAATTCAAGTACCTTTATTTGGTGGGAAAAAAAATCATACATTAAGAAATAAATCTTTTGAATGAAATCATAGTAGTCATCTTAGTACTTTTATAACCTCCTTTTGCCAAAAAGACAGCACTTAATCTTCTCCTATAACTCTTCACAAGATGGGAGAATACAGAAAGAGGGATCTTCAACCATTCCTCTTTGCACAACCTCTTTAAATTATCTAGAGTTCTGGGTCTTCTCCTATGCACTCTCCTCTTGAGCTCACCCCACAGGTTTTCTATTGGGTTGAAGTCTGGGGACTGAGATGGCCATGAGAGGAGCTTGATTTTGTGCCTTGTGAACCATTTTTGAGTAGATTTGGCCACATGTTTAGGGTCATTATCTTGCTGAAAGACCCAGTGATGACCCATCTTCAGCTTTCGGGCAGCGGCCACCAGATCCTGATTCAAAATGTCCTAATATTTCAAAGAGTTCATGATCTCATGTATCCTTACAAGGTTCCCATGTCCTTTGCAGTAGAAACAGGCCCACAGCATCACCGATCCTCCCCCATACTTAACAGTGGGCATGAGGTGTTTTTCTGCATACTCATCCTTGGTGTTATGCTTACAGTGTTTGTTGCCAAAAAGATCTATTTTGGTCTCATCTGACTAAAACACACGGTCCTAGTTAAAATTCTAGTACCACTTGGCAAACTCCACCCGTTTATGCATATGAGTATAACTCAGAAAAGGCTTTCTCTGTGCATGCCTCCCAAACAGCTGGTTGGCATGTAGATAGTGCCTTATGGTTGTTTGGGAGACCTCATAGCCCCAGGATGCTACCATTTGATTCAATTCTCTTACAGTGAGCTTTGGAGAACATTTTACTTCTCTTACCATCCTTCTCACTGCGGTTGGTGGCAAGAGACACTTGCGTCCTCTTCCAGGCTTGTTTGTCACAGTTCCAGATGTTTTGAACGTTTTGATGATTGCTCTGACCTGTAGATAAGGGCATCTGCAGGTCAGTGGCTATTTTCTTGTAGCCATTGCCTGATTTATGAAGGTCAACACACATCTGCCTTACTTGAATAGTGTGTTCTATTGTCTTTCCCATGTTTAAGAGTGAGTAAAAAAATAGGCCTTTGTGTGATGCCATATTTATACCCCAGGGAAACAGGAAATTATTAATTACTAATTAAAGATTCCTAGATTATTTGATCCACTTTATAAACTACAGTAGAAATGACAAAAACGGTTCAAATACATTTATTTCCAAGAAATTGTTAAGGGTGCCAATAACTGTGGAACAGGTCATTTTATGGGAAATAATTATTTCTTAGTCAGGATTATTTCTTTCTTTCTTTTTTTTTCACTTGAGTTGAAGATTGCTTTTCACTAAACTTTTTCAGAGTGAGATTATTCTTCTGCAAAAAAAATTATTTATTTTAAGGCTTTTAACACATTTTAACTAAGGGTGCCAATAATTATGGAGGGCACTGTACATATATAAAGCACTAATTAAATGTACATAATATGACATTTTCAATAATGATCGAACCGTTTATCATTCTTCACATGAAAAATGAGCATGAACAGCTGCCGTTAGAGTCAATTTAAAGACTTTTAACTCATGTTTAAATCATCTGTGGGAGTAAAAGGGAATGGCCAAGTGAAGCTAGGCTCTCTCTCTCTATCATACACATATGTTCGCTCACCCTTCAGAGCTTTATGAGAAGCAGTGGGAGGAGGTCTCCAGAGCTCTTGAGTAAGGGCTGAGCTTCAGTGCTTAAACTTCACTTCACATCAGGCTTGGGACCAGAATAAGTGATGTCAGCTTAAGGTCAAACATGCGAAACGTTAAACGGCCTTAAGGATTTTTTTAACATAGAACATTATGTGATAATCTGTACATTTGGGAGGAGAGTTGGCACCGTGATGGAGTACAACTGGAGAGATTTGGTGCCTGCTACAAGCGAAGATATTTCACTGCTCACAGCACTCCTGTGCATTTGTGATATTAAACGTCTTCATCATCCTGACCAAAGGCTTCGCTCAGCTCTGGCCAGGGTGCTGTTTTCCAGCTCACATTTACACAATAATTTGAGAAAAAGCCCGTTTCTGCGTGTTGAATGACTCTCTCTATCTGTCACCACACTGCAGTCTACACGCAATAAGTGAATACATTACGCCCAAGGCTTATGCATGGCCATTATCCTTTATATGGTTTCTACGGTTTATCCAATCTATCCTACATGCTTGGTTTGAACGTCCATAACTATAAACTTTATATTCACTCGCTGTCTACTTTATTAGAAACATAAGCCTTATAGTTCCACTCACTGGTCTTGTTAGTGGAAACACAAACCCTATAGGTTCATTACACAGAGGTAGAATTACTCATCCATTGCTGTACAATTGATTCACTGTTCTCTACCCTCTACTTTCTGACCACAGGACGTTGTCTGGCTGTTATTTGGGTGGTGGACCATTGTCAGTTCATGATATTGTTGGAGGTGTAACAAGTCAGCCTCTCTTTAAAAGAGGGTTCTTTAGTAGAGGCAACAAATAAAAATATGAAGCATGTGAAAGTCAATGCCTACCAACAATGACCTCCACAGTCCTCAATCTGAGCATCTCTGGGACGTGTTGTAAGTCCAATCCATGGTGGCACCACTACACAATTGAGACTACATGTCCAATTGTTGGAACCATCGCAGACACAGATGTACATATGCACAAACATAGATTGTCTAGTCCCTCTAGAGAAGTACTGCCAATATAATTAGACTAAACATGAACCTGTTGGCACGAGGGATGGGCAACAGGGCTATAAAACCCAGCATTGAGATGAGGAGCTGTTTTCTCTGTTCCATCCATTGCTTCTGGGATGAGTTGGTGGATTGGGGGTGGTGATCATCCAACATCACGGCTAACACTCTTGTCGCTGAAAGCAATCCAATCCTCACAGCAATGCTCCAGAATGTTGTAGAAAGCCCTCCCTGAACAGTAGAGACACTTACTCCAATAAAAAACAAGTTAAACTTTGTACATTACATTACATTACTTAAAGGATCTGCTGATAACTTCTTGATGCCAGATATCGCAGGACATTTTGACAGGTATGGAAGAGTCCATAACTTTGTGGATCAGTGGTGTAGAACCATATAAACTCTGATAATTGAAGAACAGTGTGGACTACAGTCTGCTCCACCATGATCAGTGAAGCTATAATGGACAATGAGGTTGTGGTTTTAATGAAGTGGCTGGCCAAATTCTGCACAGCAGTAGAGAGAGCATTGAAGAGGACAAAGTTGAGTGTTTGTGTATTTCCACAGTCATGGTTTTGAACAAATAAGCTACGGGCTTGACAGTGTTCAGCAAATAAACTGAAATGAACTCGCCTTTGTTGGTGAACCTTGTGCACCGTCATGACCCAGCGGGCAGAACATGTTGACCATCTCCAAAGGCTGTATCACCCATGCAGCCAGATTGAAGGTTTAATAGGCTGGTTTCATCTTTCATCCAACATTTTAGGCCGAGCTGCTTGTGCTTGAGCACGCGTGGCGCCAACGGCAGGACTTCTCTGAGCCTGAGAGACGGGGCGACTGCCACGGAGAGCCATTTGTGCAGAATCTGAGCCCTCGCTGCACAGTGACAATGGATCGATGGGCGTGATTAATTAACTTCTAATGAGTTCATCTGAGCATCAGGCCTGCAAAGTTGGACATGTTGGTTTGACCTACTCCCTATCAGCCATCTCTCCCTCTATCTCATTCCCCCCATCCCTCACTCTGCACGGCATAAATCAATACCCAAATGCTAACAGTGAGGTCATGTGTGCACGTTTGTAGCCACACATGTGCGTTTCCGTTTCACCAGGCTGAAAACTAGATCAGCCTGGCCGGTCCAAGCACATTGACACTTTTGCTGCACTCCAAATGTGTGCTAATCATGGTTCCCTACTCTGGAAAATCATTACACTAACAGAATTTACAGTTCAGTTATGCCCCGGAGAGGACAAATGCTCTTTTTCACAAGCTAACATAAGCACAACATAAGGTAACACAAACACAAGATAAGAAACACAACACAAACTAACAAACACAACACAAGCTAACAAACACAAACACAATATCAAATGCAACACAAGCTAACACAATACAACACAAGCTAACAAACACAAGTTAACACAACACAACAGAAGCTAGGAAACAACACAAGCTAACACAAAAACAACACAAGCTAATAAACACAACAACAGTTAACAAACACTACACAAGCTAACACAACACAGCAGAAGCTAACACAGCACAAGCTAACGCAACACAACAGAAGCTAACAAACAACACAAGCTAACAGAAACACAACACAAGATAACACAAACACAAAGCTAAGTGACTGTATTCTAACAAGTGCAGTTTAGTAAAAGTTGTGCTTGTAGTGTGTTGTTTTCTTCCAATTCGCCACCAAACTGTAACTGTGCTGGTAAGTCTGTATTTTGTTGGTGAGGAGAAGCACAATTCTAAATGTTAAACGAGTGTCCAATGTTAAACTAACTTTACCAGTAAAGATACACTCTGCAGGACATAGAAAAAGGTCACAGTGTCATTAAAAATGTTGTCTGTGGTCTTTTCACTTATTCAGCTGAACACCAAAAGTGTTTGTTTTCCATTTTAAGTCAAATAATTTTGGTTGCCAAATATTCGGTGCATCCCTACTTTCAACAGGTTGTCCTGCTTTTTTACCCAAACGACTGTGAATAACTTTAACACTAATAAAGATCTGGTGATGAAATTTAGATTACATTTAGATTAGTGTGAAATGTCAATATGGTGTTGAGTCATTATTGGGCTTTATTGCTGTGTTTGGGATGTTAAAATGTTCAGTGTTCAACAAGTATTTTTAAATCAGGTAATAGTTTTTTCTTTGAAAACCATAAACACATTTAGCCTATTTCATTTACACAATGGTGGAAAGCATGGCAAATTTAATGAAACACTGTGTTCGGTATTCAGCCTTTGGTCAGCCAACAATTTGCAATTTGGTGCATCCCAATTAAAAACAAACAAAAACAATAACTCACAAAAAGAGCTCAAAACAATTCAATATTAGGTAAAAGTAAGCACATATTGGGGTAACCCAGCCTGTAACCAACTGGTTATTTATATATGTATTCTTTTAAATAGTGTCCCAACACTGGGTTATTGAAACTACCCACCTCACATCTCTAGAGTTTGTGTATAAATGACTGGGAACAAACTTAGTTTATCTTCACATTATGGACATAATGCAGTGGCAGGAATAAACGCCAAATGTTAAGAAAGTCTATCATGCAGCGAAGTGACTAGAGGAAGATGAAGGGGAGTAGAAATAGCCATGAGTGGGGATGTTATCAACCTTTTTCTCTGTTCACAGAAGGAAGGAAGGTGTAAAAAAGCCCCAAAGCGATAGAGATGAATGACAGAGCGAGTGAAGGACTGCATTTGGAGTGCAGGCACAGAAGCGGCGGCCGGCGTACCTGACCACTCCTGTTTTAGGTTGCACAGAGCAGAGTAATCTGTCTTGAGGTGAAATTAGTTAAATGCGGTCTCATCCATCATTGACTGACCCTCTATCGATCCAGCATGGCCCCTCTCTTTTAAACTGAATTATATTATGAGAAAAAGTGAGAGAATGAATGTCCAGCCAAAGAGCAAACCACCATTTTCTCAACACCATCAAGTCAAAGCGAAGAGTGCTCAGCAAGCTGATATAAATGTCAGGTGACCACAATGCTGCACCTGATGTCATAAGGGTTAGGCATGTGTGATATATTTATTATTCACTGATAAAACTATATTATTATTATTATTATTATTATTATTATTATTATTATTATTATTAATGTAACCTAATGAGGTTAAGGTTAGGATTAGGGATAGAATAAGGGCATTGGTTTACAATTGGATGTAGGGTTGAGATTAAGACTAAGGATAAGATTAGAGACAGGGTAAAGGTTAGAGTTGGATTTGGTGTTGAGATTAAGATTAAGGATAAGATTCGGTCCAGGCTGATGGTTACAATTAGGTTTGGGTTAAGATTAAGATTAGGTATAGGATTAGAATTTATTAAGTTTAGGATTGGATTTGGGGTTGTGATTAAGGATGGGATTAGGGCCAGGGTAAAGGTTAGGACTGAATTTGGGGTTGAGGTTTAGATTAAGGACAGGATAAGGTCCAGGCTGAGGGTTAGAATTAGGTTTTGAGCTAGAGTTAGGACTCAAGCCAGAGTGAGTGTTAAGATTAGATTTTGGGTTCAGATTAAGATTAAGGATAGGATTAGAGCCAGGGTGAAGGGTAGGATTAGGTTGTGGGTTGAGATTAAGGTTAGGTATAGGTTTAGAGTCGGTGAAGTTTAGGATTGGATTTAGGGATGAGATTAAGATTAAGGATAGGATTAGGGCCAGGGTGAGGGCTAGAATTAGGCTTTGAGTAAAGGTCAGGATTCAGTACAGAGTGAGTGTTAGGATTAGATTTTGGGTTCAGATTAAAATTAAGGATAGGATTGGAGCCAGGTGAGGGTTAAGGATTAGGTTTGGAGTTAAGATGAGGGTTTGGGCAAGAATTAGGGCCAGATGAGGTGTAGAGATATTTTTTTGTGTTGAGTTTGAGGATTCATGTTTGGGTGAGGGTTGAGGATTAGATTTTAGATTGAGATTAAGGTTAGGATTAGGATCTACTGAATATAATTAACAGTATATATGATATTTACTTGAATGTATTCAAATGCTTCAGTACTGTTATTTCACTGGTTTATTGTTGGTTACTGATAATCTGTTGAGAAAGAAATGAGTCAAACTAACTGTCAAGATGCTCTGAAGGCTCATAATGATCAGCAAAGAGGAAAGAGGATTGTCCTAAGAATACCTGCAAACTCCTTTTGGCGTCTAGTTGTGAACTGAAGACGTTTGGCGTCCAACTCGTCACCCACACAGTGAATGCAGTGTGAAAGCAGACTCTGTGTGTGTTTTTGTTTTTCACTTCTCCGTGACTGGAATCAATAGCACAGCGAGTCGCGTCACTAGTCACATTAGTATTGATTCAACCCGGCGACCGGGACAGGACGACATGCAGCAAAGCCCACGCTCTGCACAACAACAACAGGTTTAAACATGCTCAGAGCTCCAGTGGGGGAACATGCAGGAGGACAGCGAGGCAATTGGTTTTAAATTAAGCAAGTTATCAGCAACACATTCTCCGGCCACCCGGTCACCGCAGTAAAAGGAAAGCAATTGGAAGAGCCCTAACTTAAATGAATGCAATCGCTGGACGAAAAAATCAAATTATACCAAATTTACCTCAAAGTGTAATCGATAAGCCAAGATATGGTTGCTTTGTAATCTTAGACTGGAGCTACATTGTATCCAACAAGGAATGGAAGCTTAAAGACTTTGGGAACATATACATAAGACCCTTCCCCCTCCACAGATTAATATTAGCTGGCAATCTCTCATTCACACCCCAGTAACAAGCCCCTCAGATTCACTTACACCAGTATAACAGGACCAGTCAAGACAAAGACTATTTGTCCCTGTCTGCTACCCAAAATCCAGCAAAATGGACAAATTGAAAACAGAATTTGTAAATAGTCATAACAAAACGCCATGCCATGACTGCCCAAATTTATAGTTGGGCACACACACTCACAGGACAATTTAGAGTACCCAATTCACATGACCTCATTGTTTTTGAACTGTGGGAGGAAACAGGAGTTCCCTGAGGCAACCCATGCAGACACGTGGAAGAACATGGAAACTCCACCCAGATGGAGAATTGAACGCAAGACCCCTGCACATGGTGGTAACCACTAAGTCACCCTTACAAAGAAAACAAATCAAAGCGTACCTTTCACTATGTGCCCAGATCATCAATCAGAAGATCTCTTTGACACATTATGACAGGGGTGGCTAACTCCAGTCCTGGAGAGCTGCATTCCTGCACAGTTTGGTGATCTCCCTGATCAAACACACCTGATTCAACTCAGCAGGCAATTAGCAGGTTTAATTGTAGTGTCAGAGCACAAAGATCACCAAACTGTGCTGGACACCGGCTCTCCAGGACCGGAGTTGGCCACTCCTGCATTATGAGAAGAACTGGTTGAGAAGACTGGAACCCTTGAAAGGAAAAGAGGAAGAGGACCAGCAACAAGATGGATGGATACAATCAGAGGGATCCTGAAAGAGGCTGAATGCCAGGATGTTCTGGAGAAGCACTATCCAATGGACACCATGAGTCAGAATTGAATTGATGGCACTTGGAAATTGAATTGGTTCTGCTCCAAAGAACCGATTAAGGCACCTGTATGTTTAAGAGTGTGTCTAATATCATTTAGAGATGGGTGAACAACTAGTTTAAATTTCAGTCATAAAATAAAACCATGCCTTTTAACCACTTTTTTACACAATCGCAACATGCTGTCTTTGTCCTCACTGAAATACTGGGGATAGGGTAACATGGTCCAGCCCACGGCTGAGTGTACCTGGCCATGTCTCACCCGCGGCAAAGGACAAATTATAAATGCTTCAGAAGCCACAGCGGAGGTCTAGTTGATTTATTGAGCCAGTTGAGGAGACTGCAGGGTTCTAATGTAACAACTGGACAGTCAAGGCCGTGCTTAGCAGATGGTAATGAATCAGGAGCTAGCGTGAGACGAGCGCTCAGAAATGCGTGGCTGATATGAAGCAGAAGGACTCTGTAGGGGAAAAAAACGAAGAACATCACTGACCGCACTGGATTTATTTTTAAGTATCAACTTTGACCTGGTACTTTGCACTGTTCACAGGTCTAGCAGTTTTTCTTTTAAAGCTTTGACTATCTAGACGCTCTGTCTAGACAGCTGTAATGACAAGGTGACTCATCTTTTCACATGAGCTGTAGTGGAAGTTAAGAAGGAAATGAAATCATTCACGAAGCTTCAATATGTCTGAAGAGCGGAATAATACATTTGTTTTTAAAACTGTGTTCACATTTGAGCATTATACTGTTTCAAAATGCCCATTTCATCCTCATCAAAGGCTTCTTAATGAGTTAAGAATATGTATTAGGTAAGAAGAGGGATTTTTGATTGAAGATACTTAGGTGACTATTGAGTTTTATTGTTTGTTAGCCTTGCAGTGCTTTTTCTAAATGAAAGTCTATAGGCAGCAGTAGTTGCCACAGCTCTTTTCTTTCTATTGATTCATACAGAGTACGATGTAGGTTTGAGTTAACGTTATCCTCCTCAAAAATTACCTGTTTTGTCCTCATACAAATCTAAATAATACAAACCCCATTTCCAGAAAAAAATTCAGAATTGCAATACAAACTGAGGCCTGTCATTTGTTAATTCACTCAAACCTTTATTTAACAGATACAAAGACAAAGAAAATACTTTCAACGTTTAATTCTATTTGGTAAATATAAACAAATTTAGACATCGATGCCTGCAATCAATCCACACTTTAAAAAAAAGTTGGGCAAAATAAGATTGAAATGTTCTGGGTCCGCAATTAGCAGTTTAACTGGTGACACGTGAGGTCATCAAGATTGAGCCACTAAAGCCTTAGTCTACAAGGATGTGTTGTAGTTTGGGCCAAACATGGTGAGAGAACTGTAAGTCAATCCAAAGGCAATGTTTCTCAAAGAAAAACGGCAAAGCGTTGAGATCTTTCACCAGCTACAGTACAGAATATCATGTAAAGATTCATGCAGTCAGAGGAAATCTCAGTGTGTAAACGTCAAAGGAGGAAACCACTGCTGAATGTGTGACTATGGATGTATTTTTTTGGAAAAAAAAAAAAGTTATACTACCATGATGGACATGGGGGGCTCAGGAGTATTTTGGAAATTCATTGTTATTTAACACAGTCTGCTTCTACCTCAAATAATTAAACTGTTTTAGGTAAAGAGGTAGACATATATTACCCAAAGTCATCTGAGATGGACTAAAAGACAGTGAAAACAAGTTCTGATCAGATGAGCCCTTAGCAAAAACAAGTATACATTGAGTACATGTTATTAAGTATAATAAAAGTATTTCCCTAAGTGTACTTTTGTTTAGCAAGTACAAACCGGATTCCAAAAAAGTTGGGACACTAAACAAATTGTGAATAAAAACTGAATGCAATCATGTGGAGATGGTAAATGTCAATATTTTATTTGTAATAGAACATAAATGACAGATCAAAAGTTTAATCTGAGTAAATGTAACATTTTAAAGGAGAAATATATTGATTCAAAATTTCACAGTGTCAACCAATCCCAAAAAAGTTGGGACAAGTAGCAATAAGCGGCTGGAAAAAGGAAATTGAGCACATAACGAACA
>BRDA01087603.1:0-23325 GCA_036984385.1 Crenuchus spilurus
ATGATAAAACATAGACTTTGATTGTATCATGATGTGCAGAACTTTGTAAACCTATTCCTGTATAACTTTGACTTTTCCCAATAAAAAGAAGAATGGTAAAAAAAAAAAATCATATGGAGTTTTGATGCCCTTTCCTACCCGTTTCCTAATTTCTATTTAGGATATGTGCTGTGGTACCTGGCAACCCAAGCCCATCGCAGGCAAGAGCATGTACAAACATCCCTGACTGTGGGCAGTCATTCACTGTCAGGGTGATATGGGACAGGGACATAAAAACTCTCTGTTCATCAGAACAGCAACACAACTAAGAAATATGTGAAAAACCAACACACAGGGTTATAGTTTTAGAGAAAATATGAGGGGCAGCTGAAAGAGACCTGGGGGGGGGTAATCCTGTAACAATCCTACAGAGTTTTCTGCTTTTTCTGCTACAACAAACAAACAATAGCACTTCAGTGTGTCGACTCCAAGTGCTTATGTAAAAGAGCTTACTCGTTCAGGAGCAGCATATTACTAGTAACTCACAAAGAGCAGAGGCTCAATTGTAGCTATAGTATGCATTACATTTTTTAATCCTCTTTCTTTTTTGTTAATTTGTTCTGCTGTCCACCAGTCTTACAAGAGTCAGTCCCTCAGGCCCATTTTTCTTTGTCTCTCTCAGCTCTCGTCTCATGTACTGATGAGACTAGATATCAGAGATCATTTGTGAAGTGTCTCTCTCTGTTTCTCTCATAGTCACGCTGCTGTCAGAACATATTGCTCTACTTTGATGAAAGCTCACAGTGGCCAGCTGTATACAAGAGGCCGGAGAAGGTGAGGTAGACACTGAAAATGCACCCTGTGTGTGTGTGTGTGTGTGTGTGTGTGTGTGTGTGTGTGTGTGTGTGAGTGTGTGTGGAGGACACTCAGCTTAGACCAGAAGTGTCTGCAGTGCTGTGCTGCTCTGTGGATTACACACTCAGCCGCCAAAAGACCAGAGTGTTGCATGCATGAGTGAGTGTGTTTAATGCGGCCATCTTTTATTCTTCTTCCAAGGGCATTCTCATCCATTATAAACTAGAAGTGGGCAGTGCTGCACTTTAACACGCTGTGCAAAATACGCTTGCCACGATACCTGAATTTTGATATGAGTACAGAGTGTAAAACCACTGTTAAAAAATATATTAGGTATCAGCTTCTTCAGTTTAATGCTTTTAGTGTTGTTTGGTTGAGTTCTTATTGAAATTCCTGTTTTTAGTAAACATTCCTATTATTTTGTCCATTTTGACCATCTTTTTTTAACTCTCTACTGAAAGTCAAGAAGAGACACGTGAGCATCTTATCTCAGGACAAGTATCTGTGCAGCAGCTGGCTTAAGCTCAAGTGTTTATTAAGTTTCTATATGAAGTCATTGTTGTCTCAGAGAAACCACTGTATTCCACACAATAATAAAAACAGGCAATGTTTTGTTTTTAAAGACCCCACATTTTTGCAAAATTGGCCGTGATCTCTCTGGGTGGGAAGATGGTGCTCTCTCTCCCTATCACTTTCACATTGCAATGTCCACTGGCTCAGGCATCTGATTGGTCCAAAAAACTTGGAAATAAAATTATAAAAAAAGAAAAAAAGACCTCAGTTTTTTTATGTACACTTTAAACATACAATGACGTCCACTTTTATTTTCTTAACTTTGGTGGTTTGCATTCAGACAAGAAAATATTGCTTTTCTAGTGACCTCAAGTCTGTGTTTTTAAGGTAAAATACCTCTACCGATTGGTAGAGATGGCACAATCACATTGTGTTAAGTTCAACGCCTTCAATGACATGAGTGAAATGTGCTCTGCCAAATGGTTGAGCAGAATATTTAAGGGTTAAAATACATCTTAGGCCCTTGTTAGCTTCTGAACTCTGAGTTTTATATAGATCACAGTACCATATTAACATGAGAGATGACTTCAGAGCCAACATGTTCTGAGATGAGGAAGTACAATTTATCCTAACATTTTTCACACAAATAATCTAAGAATTGAACTATAGGAACTGTTTCCTCTGTGTATTATAGGACTGCTACCAGAAGGAGGCAGTGCTGAGGCCTGAAAATAACCAAGTCATTAACCTCACCACCCGCTACACCTGGTCTGGATGTGTGGTAAGTAGGGTTATAAAGATGTATTGTGGCACATTAATGTCAAGGATAGGATCTAAATGTGGTGGTGATGGAATATGAAATGCAATTTTTTGCCTAATTTAGGATTCTTAATCTGTTGTCACATTTAATATCTTAAAAGCTTGCTGTTTTACTTTTTCACTACTGTGTAAATAATTATTCTTATAAAATTTGTGTATTCTGAATTACAACAAACTGATTTAATCAAATTAGGTCAGACAGTTACAGCCTTCAAGGGAAAACATAAAAGTTTAATATTTACATTTACTTTTGAGGCATTTAGCAGATGCTCTTACCAAAGAAAGATCCATAGGTAGTTAATGTGGAATAGAATCCAGAAGATATGTCAAGCTTAGATGCTGCCAAATACAAAAGTCAGTATGGATGCCCAGATACACAATACTCAACATACATTGAATGACATTAAAGTGATGACAATAAAGACATGAGTATAGTCACAAGCCTTTAATGAATACAGGATAAAAATTCTGGGAAGAGATGGGTCTTCAGTCGTCGTTTGAAGACAACAAGTGACTCTGCGTTTTGGACAGGCAGGGGAAGTATGTTCCACCATTTAGGTTCAGGGAAAAGTCTGGACACTTGTCTTCATGCTTCTCGAAGGCTGGTGGTCAAGCAGAGCTGTGCTTGAAGCTCAAAAATCTCTTGTCTCAAATCAAGTTTTGACCGTTGCCATCAATATGGAGGACCTGGTCCATTCCTGGCTTTGTAGGCCAACATCAGAGCTTTTAATCTGATTCAGGCAGCCAGTGAAGAGAACACAGCAAAGGAGTTACATGACTGTATTTCAGAACATTAAAGACAAGTCGTGCCGCTGTATTCTGGATCAGCTGCAGGGTCCTGATGGCACACATAGGGAGACCAGCTAGGAGGGAGTAGCAGTAGTCAGGTCAATGAATGATGAGGGGCTGAACAAGCACCTGTGTGGCATATCTTACTTAGTTTTTGTGATGTCAAATGTGGAGATGATGTAAATCACTGTGCCTCAGGTGGAAGGAGAGGGTGATGAAGAAATTCTGAGTTGTGTCGGAGGGCGTAGTTTTCGTTCAGTTAGAGAGAGGTGGTGGTACATCGCTCTCAGCAAGTGTGGGGTAAGTAATGGATCACAGCTTTCCTTTCACACTAACACCATTTTTGCCGATTTACAAAAACGTCGCAGCCTATCTGTTGCTATACATATTTGTTTTCCACACTGTAACTCATCTAATAAACGAAACTGACAAACATATCACCACTGCTGATATTACAGGTACCACATACAGAATTGTGGCAAATTTTTTACCTTGTTGTTACTGGCTTTAGAATAGTCTGTCAATCGAAATTAGCAGGCCATCAGTGGCCATGTAGTCAGAAAAGCCACATATGAAGGGACTATTGTATTGTAATGTACAGTGGTAACCCTACTTACGAGCATCCCTACTAACGAGTATTCCAGGTAATGAGTCAAGATCTCGGAATATTTTTGTTCCAGGTAACGACTAAAATTCCAGCTAACGAGTAGCGTAAATTTGTTCAACTATGCCAAACCGCTAGAGGCGCTGCGGGCGTAGCATCTCCTAGATGCTACCGTAGAAGAAGAGGTCAGTCAATACTTTTGACTGCTGTTCAGTAAACGTGAAAGTGCCTGTTGAAAGTGATGCTAAGGTAGTGAACAAGAAAGTTAGATAAATTTAACTTTTACTTTTCATATGATAAGTGTAACCATGCAGCCGTCAGCCTACACGAGCACTGTCGGTCTCCCTCTCATTAGCCGCCAGCCTACACGAGCGCCGTCGTCGTCACGTTTATGTTTTAAAAAACCCAAATAAACACATTATTTAACATATTAAAGTATACTGTATATTGGCCGGCTGACACGGATTAATCAGTTTTACATGTATTCTTATGGGAAAAATGCATCCAGCTAATGAGCAAACCAGCTAACGAGCTCGGCTCCTGCACGGATTAAACTCATAAGTAGGGTTACCACTGTATTCAATTATTTTGCAGGGTGCATGCAAAATATGTAAACAGCTGTATCAAACACTTTTTTGAGTTTTTTTCATATCATATGTTAGTAATGTTAGTTTCATTTATCCCATAAGCATCTCTTCACTGATGGACAGGAAAGAGGACGGCTGCTATCAGTAATTATGAACCTGCAAAGTGCACATATGGCTAGTGTTCCAAATACACTAGCAACAATAGTGCACACAGTGCAATGCACACACACTTGGGCAGTGACACAGTTTTGTTGTTGTGTGTCTACATGATTGTATTTGTAAATGACTAAAGTGCAACACTTTTCATTTATAGCTTCCCAATTTAGTGCCCCCAAAAATTGGCAGCTCATTTGTTTTCTGGTCAAATTTGATATTTTTGTTGCATCATTAGTTCATGCACAAGAGTGTATTAATTTGTCACTAATGTCTGTTCATATGAGGATTAAACAAGTGCCAGTGCCAGGAAAGCAAAGCTGAAAAATCTGAATAAATTCATCAGAGACAACAGAATTGTCAAAGCCACAGTGTTTAGTGCGAGAGTGCCCAAATAGTGGGCTTAGCAATAAGACAATGACTTGGTAGACCATGAAAGCTGATAAAGGAAGATAACTGAACATAATTGAATAGGAATGGGGAACTCCATTTCTGCAGGCCTGTATTCATGCACAGTTTAATTGTCTTCCTGCTCAGTCACATTGGCTGGACTTAGCTTATTACCAGGTTTAGTAGATGTGCAAGAGCAGGAAAATCTTCATCTTTATCTAAATAAATCTTTTATCTTTATTTTATCGTATTTTACATCATCGTATCTGAAGTTAGGAGGTCCTAAACTACTCAATTGAGGTTGACAATCAACTGTTATGTCTCTTACCCAGCAACTTCCACCATCAGGGCTGTCGTAAGGTTAGGACAATATCTATGAAAAATTGGCAAGTTAGGATGCTTCTGTAATGCAGTCAAATTTCAAAAGATTTAAAAAAGTTGCATTTAAATTTTAAATGTAATTTATTTGCATACTGCACATTCATAACAGTCACGAGATAATATGCAGTGCTACTGCTCAGAATATTAGAATATTGTGAACAAGTTATTTTGTTTTCATTATTTCTCTCAAAAAGGAAAACTCTTATTTTATATACATTACACATCAAGTGACATATTTCAAGTCTTTTTTCATTTGTTGATCCGTATGACTTATAGCTGATGAAAATCATGTAAATCAAAAATTATTTTAATATGTCATTTCGGGTCGATCCTCAGGCAGGTCATGACTGAAGTGCCCTTGAGCATGGCACCTAATCCCCAACTGCTACCCAGGCATCATGGATAGTGCTGCCCACCGCTTCAGGAACGTTCTCACAGCCTAGTGTGTTCACTAGTGTGTGTGTTTCACTGCACAGATAGGTTAAATGCAGAGGTCAAATTCTATTGTGTGCGATTACACTGTCAAAAAGTTGAATCGAAAGGGCCCAGAGTAACTCAGCAGGCTAAGACGCTGACACTATGACCAGAGGATCGTGAGTTTGAATCACAGTCATGCTGTTTGCCATCAACAGTCGGGGCCCACAGAGAGCAAAATTGGCCATGATCTCTCTGGTTGGGTAGATGGCGCTCTTACTCTCCCCATCACTCTCACATTGCAATGTCCGCTGGCTCAGGCGTCTACTGATTGGTCCATTCAGAGCTGGGAATCCTGCGCTTTCCTCTGAGTGTGTTGGTTCCCCAGTGACGGCGTATGAAGCGGTAGTTCGAAAAGAGGTGGTGACTGGCGTCACACACAGCGGAGGAGGTGGAGGCGTGTGCATGTCTTCACCTTCCTAGAGTCAGGGACAGTGCAAAGTGATGGGGAGAACCACTAATGGGTTTGGTTAATTGGTGACTACCACATTGGGAAAGGGAGAAAATTGGCAAAAAAAAAAAAAGTTGAATCTAATCTTCAGGAGAAGGGTTGTGACCACTGTGTTAATGGGTACTGTCTGAAGTTGACTAACTGTTGTAACTGTAATCATCATGGAGACTAAAAATTTTAAATCTAAAGAAATTTCAGTAATACAAGTACTCGACTGCAGTCCTGTTTACCACCATCCCAGACATAAAGAAACAAAACTGATCATGGAACACATTTTCCTGGATGTTTGCAGAAGAATAGACCAGAATAATCTCAGTAGATTTTAATATAAAGATCTAACCGGGACTGACCTTTACTAAAGTGATGAATGTGGAGAGCTACTCATTATAAAATACATAATCTATGAGAAATGCTTGTCATGTATAGCTGTGGTGGAAATGGAGGTCTTGTCTTTTTTGATGACGTGACTGCAGACAGCAGCAGAAGGATGCATTCTATAATGAAATAAGAGCTACTTAACTGCTTAAATCCAACAGACTGCATCACCTTGAATCAGGATATTGACTCCAAACATGCTGTTAAGGCAATTATGGACATTTCAGGGCCAGAAGGTGGAATATACTTTACTACCCAATCAATTGGCTTTAATATATCCCATTAAGTTTCACTTACTGAAGGTAAATACCCTCCAAAGCAAGCAGGAAGTTAAAGTTACTGCAAATATGTGAGTATTTGTCAGTATTTAAAAAGCAAGTGTACAAATTAGAGTACATTTAATTGATTGAGGTAAGCATTGCTTAAAAATAAAATGTAAAAAATGTAAATGTATTTCATAATAGTCACCAATTCATAGTCATAAATGCCCTCCTAACTACTATGTGAAGTTTATGTCTGTCTTAGTGCTTAATACCCAAACTTGACTATCAGTAAAATATGCTTAAAATAATTTTTAAAAGTAGATTCACCTAAATCTCTAGCTTTGATAGTTTGTTTTGTTAAATATCCTCATTCAATCCACAACTGATATCTGGTGGTAATGTGCTACATGTAACAGTAATGTGATTACATTGTCCTGCAACAACGTAATGTAAATTACTACAGTTAAAATTAACATTGTAACATCATAAAATTTGCATTGTGTTATGTTACTCATGTATCTTCAAGAGAATATTAATTATGTGTGATATCATGATGCTTTTATTTGGGATTTATAGAGTAACACAAGTTTTTTTTTTTCCCAGAAATATTTCAGACACTGTTAGAACTAAACTATCACTAATACCTAGAAATAAGGAAAGATACACAATTATTCACAATATAAGAGCATTACAGTAACTGTTTTAAACTAGTTCTCGCTTAAGTGCTCCACAAAGAGATGGTCTTCAGTCTGTGTTTGAAAACTGTGAGGGACTCTGTTGTTTGAACAGTCAGTGGGAGTTCATTCCACCACCTTTGTGCTAGAACAGAGAAGAGTCTTGATGCCAGTCTTCCACGTGTCTTGAAGGATGGTGGGTGAAGCTGAGTCATACAAGAAGCTTGAATGATTTGAGGTGTGGCTCGAGACTTGACCACTGCCATTAGGTAGAGAGGGGCTGGACCATTTTTTTGCTTTGTAGGCAAGCGTCAGGGTTTTGAATCTGATGTGAGCAGCTACAGGAAGTCAGTGAAGTGAACACAGCAGTGGAGTGATGTGAGAGAACTTGGGCTGATTGAAGACCAGTCGAGCAGCTGCATTCTGGATCAGCTGCAGGGACCTGATGGCTCACATAGGAAGACCAGCCAGAAGCGAGTTACATTAGTCAAGTCTTGAGATGATGAGAGACTTGACAAGCACCTGGGTGGCATCCTGAGTTAGAAAGGTTGTATCTGTCGAATGTTGAAGTTCTCAAACAGGATAGGAAGTTCAAGATGTGAATCAGTGGTTCCTGGAATGAATAAAAGCTCAGTCTTGCTAGAGTTGAGCTTCAGGTGGTGGGTTGTCATCTATGGAGATATGTCAGCTAAAACATGCTGGATACCTGAGTTTCAGCTTATTGCTGACACTCATTTGCTTCACTTCAGTATTGTTGACATTCACTTCATTAGCTTATTGCACATTTCTATTAGATCAGTATGGCAGGCTAATGTCATGATGATTAATCAGCAGACAGTAGTGCTACATCAAACAAATAGTATATTGTGAAAAGGTTCATTTGTTTTCATAATTTCATTCAAAAAGCTAAGCTCATATTTTATATTAATTTTGGAGGTCAACTTTCTCTACATGTACAAGTACACTGGAAAATGTGTCACTTTCTCTTTAAATCATGAACACAAATGAACTTTTTCACCATGCACTAGTAGTGTGCATCCCTTCTGTTTAATGTGCATAATGTATATAGACAGACACATACTCTCAAATAAACGCTGACCTATTGCACAAAAAAACACAAACTGCAATTAACCCTTTAACATTCTGCTCAATCATTTGGTAGAGCATATTTAAGTCACTATATGTTATTGAAGGTGAAACTTCATACAACGTGATGGTGCCATCTCTACCAATCGTTAGAGGTATGGTAGGCTAAAAAGCATCCACTCAAGGTCACTACCAGTGCAACATTTTCTTGTCTGAATGCAACCCAGCAGCTTTGTAGCCGAACCACAAGAAATAAACTGGATCAAATGCTGAACAACCTTTAGTTCTGATGCATAGAACAGAATTAAGATGTTATTGTACAGTTTCTGTGTTTGTAGTTTATGTCCTGATTATTCCATAAAGTGCCATCTCACTGCATGTTTAATTTGCACATTGAAAAAACACTTTAAAACAAAAGAAATCATTGACTCGTTGGGTAATTACTAAGTAATTAATTAAAGTAATAATTCAGATTCTTCTGTCTCCAAAATGATGTTAAAAGGATTAAACACTTACTGTGCACATGCTGTGCTACAAAATAATGTACCCAATCAAATCTGTTGTATGCATGGACAGTGTATGGATGCCTGTTATTTTTATGTGTTATTAGACAAGACAGAAGAAGAGATCCAGTTGATTTTTCAGTTTTGTACCCCTTTTTGTTTCTTCACAAATTTTGTTGCCGCACTTGGTTCGCTTGTGTTCCTGATGCCATAGTCCTTCCTATCTCACTCGCTCTCTCTCATCTCTCCCTCACCCACCCTCACTCCATCTCTGGCTGTATTGATTTTATGACAGTGTATGCTTCATGCTCTTCACCCTTTTGATGAAGAGAGGAGTTTTCCTGCCAAATGCAATCAAAGCGTAACTTCTTTTTTTTTAGCCTGCCTCAAATCCTCACAACAACTAGAAGGTCTGAAGCTTTGAAGTCCTTTACAGATGATCTGTGTTCTCAGTGTTTGTCTGCCTCTCTCTTCTCTCTCCCTGACACACACACACACACACACACACACACACGCATACCAAACACACGCTCACACAGGGAGGAGGGTTACAACTGGAGTATGAAATGAAACTAACCAACGGGCAGTCTTTCTGGACCCAACATTTCTCTGCAGATGAGTTTGGTGAGTCACACATCCTAAGCTTCAGAAGAGATGTTAGTACTGACATTGTAATAAAATGTATCTGTTCAAAGCTGTGCTGGACAGAGAGGTTCAAGAGAATTGCTGTAATATTTGTCTTACATTAATTACATTTAATACAATGCTTGTTTTTTTTCAGATCACTGTAGCCTACTTATCAGAGAATTCTCAGATTTAAACTACCACAAAAAAATACTCATCATAATGAAAAGAAGGATAAAAATGATCACAGTTGTACCACATGTCTCTGGAACAGTAACTGTCATGAAATGTAAAAGGCAGCTAGGTTTTTCTAATTGTGTTAAAAATGTTTTTTTTTTTTTTATAATAATTTTTTTGCCAATTTTCTCCCCTTCCCAAAGTGGTAGTAGCCAATTAACCCATCCCATCCACTAGGGGAATCTCCCCATCACTTGGCACTGTCCCTGACTATAGGAGGGTGGAGACATGCACACACCTCCTCCGCTGCGTGTGATATAGCCACCGCCTCTTTTCAAACCAATGCGCTCGGAGGAAAGCGCAGTAATCCCAGCTCTGAATGGACCAATCAGTAGACACCTGAGCCAGCGGACATTGTAGTGTGTGAGTGATAAGGAGAGTGAGAGCACCATCTACACGCCCAGAGAGAGCACTGCCCATTTTTGCTCTCTTGGGTCTCGGCTGTTGATGGCAAACAGCATGACCGAGATTCGAACTCGTGATCCTCTGATCATAGTGTCAGCTTCTTAGCCTGCTGAGCCACTCGGAGCCCCGGGTTAAAAATGTTTTAATTTCATTTGCCTGACCTGCCCGGTGATCAAGCTGGCAACCTTCTGGTCACAAGACCAGAATCCTAACCACCAGGCCACGGCTATACTTTCCATGTGTTGTACACGTATTCAAATGTGGCCTACATGCTTTCCCAGTTGACAGGGAACATTCTCAGAAACTGATGCCATGTGAAAGTTCTCAAAATGTTAATTGATAATTGTTAATTACTGATTTTGATGACATGACCTTGATTAAAGTTGCTACAGAAACAGTTCATGTATGACGTTATCTGAACATTTTTTAATTATTCATTTTTTGGAACAGCTTAAGACATGAGGTTTTACAATAAGGGTGCCAAATATCTGTACTTAAAACTATTACACATTGCTAAGTCATTGAACAGTTTGGGGAATTAATTTTCAGGCAATCTTCCATATTTACCAAGTGCTAATGGCAGACTAAGTAAGGTTCTTATTGGATAATAAATAAATGAAGACTTTATTTCACTTGAATATGAGCTACACATCATAAATGATTCATTAAAGGTTATGCAGATGTTGAGTTTATTAACATTCATTAATATTTATTCTGATCATTAATCATGAACTAATTTAATGATTCAAATTTGAACTGGAACGTTTGAAGGAATAATGGCCCCATAATCAAAACTGAACATTAGGACTATTTGTTTACATATCATTCATATGTTATGTTAAATGCTCTGATTGCAGACATTGTTCTCCACAGTCACATTTTGTTGTTCCTGTCTTGGTTTTGTCAATGTCAGGTATTTTGGAAACGGACATCACTTTCTTGGTGATATTTGCTACAGTGTTCACCATCTCCTGCTACTTTGCTTGTGAGTTTATTTTAATTTAATGAGCTAGTAATAACTGCAGATTTCTTCAAATGCTAAAGCCACATTTTTAATGCACTAACATGATTCATTCTTATGAGCACAGTCATAATAAACATGATGTTGCAAAACCATAATATTTAAGCTGTATCACCCAGGCAGGAGTGTTGTTATACTAGCAGCACTGCTGTGTTTCAGTCATAGTCACTCAGATGTTCTATTATTCAGTAAACAACATGGACTAGAGGTGATTTTTTTTTTATACAAATATTTTACAATTGATTAGTGGCTTGTGTACAGTAATAAGTGACAACAGATAATTTTTTTAGTCAACAAATTAATGAATGTAATCAATAATCAACAGAACACACCTGTAAAGAGGAGTGATATATGTATAGTATGTGGCATTGTCTCTTATCCAATCAGATTACTTGGTCAGAGATATGGTATAAAGAATAAAGTGCATGATAGATTTTAATTCAATTACAGTACCAGTCAAAAGTTTGGATACATATTATTTAAAAATGTTCTGCATTGTAGTTTAATACTAAAGTCATCCAAACTATGAAGAAATACATCTGTAATTATTTAGTAATCAAACAAATGGTAAGCAAACCAGAATATGTTTATATTTTACATTCTTCAAAGTAGGCACAGCTTTCTTGGCATTTTCTCAGTCAGCTTTATGAGGTAGTCACCTGGAATGGCTTTCAGTTAACAGCTGTGTCTTGTCAAGAGTTCATGACTTGCATTTCTTGCCTCTTAATGTGTTTGAGACATCAGTTGTGTGTCTACTTTAAAGAATCTAAAATCTAAAACATGTTTTGGTTTGTTTAACACTTTTAAGTTTACTACATGATTCATTATGTCTTCACTCATAGTCTGGATGACTTCAGTGTTCATTTACAATGTAGGAGGGAAAATTGACTGGTACTGTATATTTAATGTTTTATTAGATATAGATGGATGTTTTGGAGATGAATATTCTCTGTTCTTTCTGTCTCTTAGATAATCTGAAGGGAAGACAGTTGCTCCATACAACCTATAAGATGTTTATGACTGCAACTGGAGTCGAGGGTGAGAAAGAGAGAACTGTATCTCATGCTCCTACACACAAATACATTAGTGCTCAAACGTTTGGGGTAATCCATTGCATTGAACATTTACAAAGACAACACATACCTTTATTTCAAAAGAAAATTCTGTTTTTTAGCTGTTTCGATGATACAATCCACAAATGCTGCTTCTCCAGATACTTGATCTTCTGTGGGAGAAGGGTGAAGTAGGTGTCACTGCTTTGGATCTCAGTTTGAATGTCTCCCACAAGTTGTTGACTGTAAGTTTATGGACTTTAGTACAGTTGTGATCTCTCTCCTTGTGCTAAACTTCTACTGGAGAGTAAACAGCCATACTAAAGCCTCACTGTCACGTGCGAGACACCAGAACTGAGCTTAAAAGTGGTGACACTGCTCTACCTCTACTTCAAGTTTAGAAGAGTATCTGGTGCAGCAACAGTTGTGATTTTTTTTTTGATAGTATAAAAATGTCTAGAAAAAAATCATAATGTTGACATTGAAAATTCTGAATGACCCCCAGACTTTTGTAGCAGTAGTGTATATCTTTTGAGGGATTTTCTATGACTGTTTAATTTATTAATGTGGATACAAACTGACTAACCACTGATTCAGAACTACATCCTCAAATCACAAAACATTGGGACAGCATGGAAAATGGAAAAAAAATTAATTACAAATTTAATTCTTTCAAAAATAGTTGGAACTTTGTAATGTCGACATTTCTCCTCTCTCCTACTGACGTAAAAGGCATTCTGGCACTGAAGATACCAAGCAATGAAGTGTTTCAGGTGTTAATTTGTCATGTTCTTACTGCAAATACATCTTAAAGTGTGGGGTTGTAATCACATTTTTTTGTTTCAAAATTCTCCAACATACATTTTTGCTGACTATAGTCTTTTTATCTAGAGCACACAGCATCCAGTTCATCCAAACAGCACCTAGAATAACAATTTGTCTTACCAAAATTCATGTTACCACTGTGTAATGGTCCATCCCAGATGCCTCCGTGCCCAAAAGTCAATGCAGCATCTGAACATGGTTAACATAAACATGCATTTGTGAATGCAACTCCATGTTTTAATGGTTGACAAATGTTTGCTAAAATAGTCCATTGCCCATGTGGTTATATCAGCTACTGATGAATGATGGTTCTTGCTGTAGTATCGTCTGAGGAATCAGAGATTACAGATGTTCAGCATAGGCTTGTGCCCTTTATGGACTGTAATTCCTCCGGATTCTTAATGATATTATGCACTGTAGAGAGAGCTATTTTAAACATTTCAATAATTTGTTCATTATTAATTATTTCAAAGTAATTCTTTTGTGGATACTGCTTTTGTAACAAACCATGACTACAATCACCTGTTGACATCACCTGTTTGAAATCACACAATTATTTTATTGAGTTTCAGGCCTGAAATGCAAGAATGGATGTATATTAACAAACGAAATGAAGTTGATCAGACAAAAGCTGAAATATGTTGGATTTATACTGTCTGTAATGAAATTAAAGTAAATGTAAGAGATGCTGCACTTTTTATTTGCATATTCCATAATGTCCCAACTTTTTGTAATTGGGAGAATTTTTGTATTTTGTGCAGACTTGGAACATTGTCCACGTAACCTTAGGGGCTGTATATACTGAATATATGAGCATTTTATAACCCATTCTGGCAATTCATTTTTGTCTCCTTATCTTTAACTCAATCGCTCTGTTCTTCTGCTTTTGTCTTTGTCTTCTTTCTTTCTATTTCTCTTTTTGTCTTTCATTGTAATTCTATTTTTCATCTCTAGTTCTCAGCCTGCTCTTCTTTTGTATCTACTGGGGCCTGTATGCCCGAGATGGAGTGGGGAATGGAAGTCTAAAGATACTTGGTGAGTAAAGCAACTCTCACATATCTACATTCATGAGTTGATATGAGAATATGAGATATTTTTATGGTTAGTTATGGGTAGAATATGAAACATGGAAGCACGTGACCAGACACATCATGAGTTCACTAGCTTTAACTTGTGCCAGAACAATGTGGATCCATATCCAGCACCTCCCAGATTTAATCCAACATCTAATCTGGTGAATTCTGTACTTCATGATATTAGAAATGATTTAGTTGTGTTTTAGTTTGTTGTTTATTTATATTTGGAAAGAGCTTCTGTTTGGGAACCTGTGGTAACTTGCTAGTTGACAACAATAAAGATGCTATGTCACAAATCACCAGTACTGAGTAACTGTTCAGTTCAGTCATACCTTATAAGCAGTTTTGCGAATAACGGCGTTAAAAATAACGGCGTTACGTAACAATGTCATTTTGTCAGTAACGGGATAAAATAATTTATTACTTTTCCTGTCGTTATAACGCCGTTGACCTTACTGGTCATTAAAAGCGGTCCGTTACTACATATTGATATACTAACAGTAATCCGAGCGGACCTCTGCTCAGGCTAGTGAGGAGTAACAGGTGTTACACCGAGAACTGTGACCTGTCGAAATCTGTGACTTGATAGAAGAAGTCACAGATCTCAATAGGTCACAGTTCTCTGTGTAACACCTGTTTAACTCAAGTCAGTAAGCGATTGGCTAAGGCAGTGTTATGGTAGCCAATCAGAGCCAGTGTTTTTACAGATTTGGTATTTTAAAGGATTTTATCCTGCACTGGTCTGTTGATGTGCAATAAATTTCAAAAGTTATGTACAAACACCTTTCTGATCTACTCATTTCAACTGACTGTGAAAACTGCTTTTTCAAAAAATCCTTATTCTTTGACAAATAACTTTTTTTAACTGTAATGCAAATAGTTACTTTCCCTGGTAACAAGTTACTTTTATTATAGAGTAATTCAGTTACTAAGTTACTTTTTTTAACAAGTAGTGAGTAACTAACTAATTACTTTTTTAAAGTAACGTTCCCAACACTGCTTATAAGAGCTTCATAAAACTGAGCAAAAAGAGCAGTCATCAGTGTAATGAGTGTGTTCTTGGAAACTCACAGACAAGAGAACATTTGTTCCCTAAGAACTTTAAAGCACTTGTTAATCCTAAGATACAATGTTATTGGGAAACTGAGCAGCATGTCTAATGTATCTTCTATACTCCCACAACCTTCTGGATGTGTCAGTTTTTCTCTTCTGTTACTGAGAAACAGAGCTGCATGTCTAATATACATTCTTTATGCCAAAGAACTGAGTTTGTTGTTAATCCCATAGCAGTGAGCAATGTGGCTGTTTCAGAATTTGCCCTATAAAGCTCCACACCAAAACAACCCTTACCAAAAACAAGTATACGTCGAGTACATGTTATTAAGTATACTTAAGTATAATAAAAGTATTTCCCTAAGTGTACTTTTATTTAGCAAGTACACTACAAGTATACTTACTTGGGACTATATTGGCCCACTAAGTTCAAGTACATAAAAAGTCAACTGGAAGGATACTTTGTAATTAGAGTAAAATTATAAAATACTTTTATTATACTTAAGTATACTTAATAACATGTACTCGACGTATGCTTTTTGTTGGTAAGGGAACACTGCAGCAAACATTATAAACACACTTGGCATCATGATAGTGATGTTTTTTTGGATTGATCATGGAAGACCTTTGTAAGATCTCTGATTTTTAAATTCTGTGTCTTTTTCTCTACACAGTTTAATAAACTAAAGAATTTAGAATATATAAATATATTTGGGTGGCTTAGTGCTTAGCATGTTCACATCGTAGCGCTGAGGTCTTGGGTTCAAGATCCTATCTGGGTGGAGTGTCCATGATCTCCCCGTGTCTGCTTGGGTTTCCTCCCACTGTCCAAAAACATGGAGATCAGGTGAATTAGCTGCTATGAAATGACTGTGGTATGTGTGCATGCCCAGATATGGTTGTCACTCTGTCATGGGTGATCCTCCCCCCAGCTTGTTTGTTATGCGAATTTATTTGCTCTTGCTAGTCAAACTGTCATTTCAGCAAACTGTGGTTTTATTAGATTTTTGCTAAATTACTATAAGGGTTGTCAATTTACAACCAAATTTTCTCCAGAAGTCTACAGCTCAAAACAAATGCTATAATAGCATTACAAAGTGCTGTTTAATCACGTAGCTTAGCTTTGACGAGAAATATTTTCTTTTGTTTTAGATGCCATATTTTAGGCTCCATTACCCAGCCTGCTGTGAAGTATTTGTATGCATCTGGGCTTTTGTAGGCTTTCAAACTTTGTCCGGAATAAGGCAATGAGTTATGAATTAATTATATGTAAATATGAAATAACAGGTTTGGCAGTGAATTCGACAAGGCCAGCGATAGAAAAAGCTCAGGTGATGATAAATATGTTGTGTCCAATTGAAGAAATTTATTCTGAATATCGTTTCTGCTCTGCCGAGTTCATGTGCTAAGTTTGCTCCATTTTTTTTGTTGTGTGAATTACTCAACATGGCGGCAACCCCAAGGCTGCAAAGCCTGAATTGATTCAGTCTCTCTTTTTTCAGCAGTCAGTGCTGTCTCTTAGGCCATGGAGAAAAACTGATCTCTCCTTCAAGAATGTTCAGCTGTCTATCAACAGTGATTGGCTACATGTATCATATAAGTTTAATATTTGTGTCAGTAGAACTGTGCTTTTTAAAAATACAGGTTCCTAAATGTCTCTTGGTTTAGACTAATAGTTCTAGGAAGAAGTCTTTAATTACATTGCATTATGTGTGTTGAATTTCAGGTGGTTGCTAATACTTTGTTAGGTGGTGGTTCTGTTATTTTTCGTGGTTATTATTGCTGTGGTGTTGTCTGGTTGGTTGTAGTTGTCAAGGAAGGGTGGAGGAGTAGAATGCAGTGGGCGATGAAAGCTTCTTTATTAACAAAACAAAAATGCTTGGCTATGAAAACAAAAACTGTGACTGAATACACTTGACCATAAATGAAGACGCTTCAGTGACAGGTTGACCATACGATGACTGATGAAGACTGTGACATGAGGGAATATGTAAACCAAACATAACCAGACATGAGATGGGGAACCAGGGCTATGGAATCACAAGACTAGGGTACAAACACTTCCAGAACGTAATGGGGGCAGGACTAAGGCAGAGACATGACAAAGCACATGGATGATGTATAAATATTAACAAAAAGCACATGGATAGGACAAAAACGAGGCTGTGATGGAAGGTATCACAGGACTGCTTTTCCATTTGATTGATAGGGCTTTGTTAGATGCTGTGGTATGCCAGGTTATTGCTGGTGACATAGTAAAGTTTTACCAACTTTACCAACTACTTAGCGTGCAGCGAGTGATGGAGTAAGAGGTAAGAAGAATGATTCTCAGTGTCGAGAACTTTGCCATTAACTCCTATTGCAAAATATGCATGCTTCTCAAATTCGGAAGAAACATTCTGGAGTTGATATGTCAAAATCTCTTAAACTGTGGCACAAGTTAGAGGGTATATATTTGAACAAATTCTTATTAAATAAGACCAAAATGTAAAAATAATAGACATGGGAGGACAACAGTGATGCACATTATCCTGTCACTAATGATTCTTCACTTCATTTGCAAAATAATAAATTTTGAAAAAACTAAACTTTTGTGGGGTCCTGAGTGCCCCAGCAGACTAAGACGCTGATACTATGACCAACAGCCAGGGCCCAAGAGAGCAAAAACTGGCTGTGCTCTCTCTCTCAATCTACCTGTCACTCTCACACTGCAATGTCTGCTGGCTCAGGCGTCTACTGATTGGTCCATTCAGAGCTGGGAATCCTGCGCTTTCCTCTGTGCGTGTTAGACTCCCCAGTGATGGTGTATCAGCGGTAGTTTAAAAAGAGGTGGTGACTGCATCACACGCAGCGGAGGAAGCTTGTGCTTGTCTTCACCCTCCTAGAGTCAGGGACAGTGCAAAAGTGATGGAAAGAGTCCTAATGGATGGGATGGACTAATTGGCTACTACTTCATTGGGAAGGGGATACAATTGGCAAAAATGAATAAATTATACAAAAAAAATTGGAAAAAGAAGTATATTTCCTGAAAACAGAGCAAAACTATTTATTATATGACATCACCCCACATAACTCTTTTTCACACCTTTATTTTTAAAATTAGGGGTGTGAAAATTCAGTATTAACACACATTGTTAATCAGGGAAGTGACAAATCTCAGCTCTGCTTTTTCAGTGAAGCTCTCTTAGGCTGGTAAAAGTGCTGAGCCCTGGCTTGTAGCTGTGTGGAGACAAATGTATTAGTTCCTGATTATAAATTGGATGTTACCTTTCTCTCCAAACATTTAATCACAGGCTTCTAACAGCATGCTGTACTGTACTGTGCATTATATAATTGCATTTTTATGTAGTTGCAGTATTATGTCTTACTTGAAGTTGTGTTCTAAACGTAAGGCTGTTGTAAAAGAACCTTCAGGTCAAATTTTTCTCTAATTTTAATTTATTAATTTATCTGAAGCCAGAATTAAAATAAAAATATTTTAACAACATTAGTAAATGTTTTTTTTTTCTGTTTTGTAATGTCCCTTGTAATTATTGGGGTATACAGCTACAAAGATACAGCTACAGAAGGTACAAATTAATTACAACATTATTGTAGGGCAGGTATTGGAAGTTTGGTGGGAGAAAGGCATTAATAATGATTACACTGTCGTTTATTTTATAGGCTTATTTTTTATCAAAAGAACATTTTTGTTTTGTTTTGTTTTGTTTTTACATTTGAAGGAACCTGGAGATGGTCATTTTTGTCTGAGTGAGGATGTAGCTGTACAGATATCTTGAGATTAGGAAAGGAGAGGAGATTTATTGCATTTAAATGTACCGTAACATGTTTGAAAGAACTTTTGTAAAAGAGCCACTGTGAACTACTGTCACGAGACACCACTGAATCAGGAGATGTAAGACAAAGGTTTTAAGTCGAGGGGAAGTCCAAGTTTATAAACAATAAAACAGGCAAATGGTCATACACTATAGGTCAGGCACTAATAGAAATCAAGTAGAAAAGTGAAAAGGCTAAATGAATGAAACAAAGGAGACATGCAAATAAGAACATAAGAATCAGAACCAAGAGAAAAATGTAAAGACAGAAATAAGGAAATAAAATACAACCGAGAACTAAAAACAGCAGCGAATAGAACTAAGATCAAATAGTGATTACAAAGCTAACAAGTCTACAGGATAAACAACATGAAGGAGGAAAAGGCTAACAATGAATACAAATGAAAGTAAACAAAGAATATCCACCGGAAAAACAAGGAAAACCGACCAGCTAAACAGGCTAAAGACCAGCTAGGCAGAACAAGAATGAGATCCAACAGACAAGGACTACTTAGGATTACTTGAAGAAGGTCAGCTTTGTGATTGCATAAGTAAATTACAATACTAAGCAATGAAAGTACCTTACAGCTGAACTTGTATGTGCAGGCTAGTTATGAGCCAATGAGGAACAGCTGGGAAGAGTGTCACGTGATAAGCCAGACCCCTCAGAGGGTTCTGGGTAACGTAGTTCAGAGGATTAGGGCAGTACACAAGAGAAATCATGACTACCATGGGAGCAAGGACTCCTGTGAGTTGTAGTCTGGAAGTAGTCCTTGGTAAAGTGAACAAGGATAACGGGGAGCATGACAACTACTAAAAGCAATTTTCAGAACTGTTGTCATTTAAATAAAAGAGGTTTACTGAAAGTGAAACGTGATAATGTTACAGTTCAACTTTGGTTTTAGGTCACAAGCAACAAATGAAAAAAAAGATTATCTTCCAAATTATGTCTTAATTTGACATATATAGACCATAAGTTGTGTATATTATGTATTTGTGTGATTTTTCTTGTTTATCCCATTTGTTTTGTTTTATGTTTTGGGGTTGTGTTATTGATACCTTATGTTTGCTTGTGCATTTGCATTTGCAGTCATTTCTCCCACCTTTGCCCAGTTACTTTCACAGCCAATCACAACAAACCGCAGTGATGGGTACTCTACCTTTTAGATTTATTCAGTGTAGCTAACTTTCCTAAAGGCTAGGAGGGAGGTTACAGTGTTAGAGAATGTTGGTCCCTTGTAATGAATCAGGATAACAGGAAATTGATTGACTGAAGCAATTCTGATTCAATAATTGATTCTTTGTTAAATAAAATCATTCATTTGTTGTAGTTATTTTTAGCTGCTAGCATAGCATTGTACTCATTTTGCTGAGGTTATGAAAGGCGAAGGCAGACAAATGAGCAGCGCAAGTCTGCCTTTCATACAGTCAAGAACCATTAAAGTTGAGGTCATTGATTTTTGGCAGATGATAGCTGATGCTAGCTGAAATTACACAGCCAACAGATATAGTCCCTCCCTTCAGTGCCCTCTAAAGGGCTTTGTCCTTTTGAACATATTGACAGCTGACAAAATGTGAGTTTGCCAAAAATTGCAAAACTACTCTATTGTCTCTAACTTTTTTTGGGAAAACCTTCCAGTAATCATGTGGCCATTAACTGTGGTCAATTTGTGTTTCCTATTTTGATATTTACAAGTACATTCATTTTCTGAAACATACCAGACAACTGCAAAAATATCTTCCTTTATATACAAACAGTTTGTACTAAAAATTTCTTCATGTTTTGATTTCTTGACCCCTCCCCCTCTTCTGTAACTGCAGGGAAATTGCTCTTCTCGGTTAGCTTTCTTGTCTTTCTTCTGATGTTGATTCTCTTAGGAAAAGGCTTCACTGTTACCAGGTAAGACATCTTTTTCCTTATTATCTGTGAGCACTAATGACTCAATCAGCAGTGATATGCTTGGTGATGACTAACACAAATAACATGAAAAAGAGCTGTGATGACCAGTGTTTAACCCTTAAATTATTATTGTCAAGACGTCTGCATGGTGGTGTTTAAAACTTCAGCATCACTGCTGTGGTCAGGCATTATTCTCAGCACAGCAGTCATACCTGTGTTACTGCAGTGTGCTACTACACTGTAAATATGTACATTTTCTTCAAATGGGTCAGTCTACACAAGAATACAGTGGAACCTTCAGTTATTGTTTGTCCTGGTTATCGTACAATTCAGTCATCGTCAGCTTTTTTTGGGGAAATTTTGTCCCAGTTATCGATCATCTGCCAGGTTCACATTCATCACTTACCCACACTTCATTGTTTCTCTGGCTTTGTTTCTCTTTGATAATGCTAAAAACAAACAAACACAACCACACTAAAGCAATGGCGCACAGCGCTACCATTTGATAACAGATGCGAAAATAAATAGCTACTAAGTACCCTGAAAACGGGTGTAAAAAAAAAAGGGTGTGGCTGGACCACACCAGCACATTCTAAAACAGAGCGTAAACCTGTAAGAGTGATGCTAAATGTTCATTTATCCATTTCATTAGTGTTTTGTATTTATTTCTCATTGTTTTCTGTATGTAAAGCTATAATTATTCTATACAACATGTAGTTTTGTTCATATTTTGGAGTGTCTGGAACAGATTCATTGCATTTACATAATTTCTTATGGGAAAAATTGCTTCAGTTATTGTTTGTTTTGGTTATCAGGCACTTTAGAACAGATTAATGACAAAAACTGAGGTAAAATGCTTTAACAATATCAGTTTTGCATAACACAAAGGAAACTAGAAATGCAGCATTTATTGTAATGTAATATTTTGTATAAATTGTGTAAAGTGTAAAGAAACAATTATTGTCACACTTAATATCATCTTTTCAATTTGAGTAAACTTTGAGTTTTTCACTCCTTTTGCCAGCAAAACAGCTACTATAATGCTTGATGAGACCGGAGAAAACATCAAGGAATATCAGACCATTCATAAATACAGAATCTTTCCAGATAATCCTGGGTCTGTGTTCTTTTGAACTCTCCTCAACTCAGCTCATCACTCAGGTTTTCAGTGGGGTTTGGGTCAGGAGACTGTCAGAAGCTGTGGTCAATTAATCATTTTAATGTGGATTTAGATATAACATTTTAAATTGTTGTCCTGTTGGAAGACTGAAATATAAAACATTTGGCCAGAGGTAGACCAATTTTCTTTTAAAATGCAATCCATGATGCCATGTGTCCTGTTAATGTTGTCAGGGCCTTTGGAAGAAAATCAGCTCCAAAACCTTTACAGGTCCTCCACTGTACTTGTACTAGATCCTTCGTTTTACACCAGGTCTTAAGAATTTGTTGCCAAAAACCTGAAATCTTCTTTGCCATACAGTACACTAACACATCACTACACTGTCATTGTTGCCAATGTACTGAGAATGATCCACCACCTGAATATCTACCTACTCATTGGTGGTCGGGTAGAGGTCCTGATCATTGATGAACTGCATAAAATTATACAGATAAACCAGTGGACTTTGTAGAATTACCAAATGCAGCTGTATGGTAATGTGACCTGATAAAGCGGACATTGTGGTCTTAAGCTGAGTTAGCTCTACCTGGTAAAGGTAAAGTGAGTGGTTATAATATCATTAATTGATTTATTCTCGTCAGGTTACCAAAAGTCTATAATTGATTAGAGTTGCACATCTTGGCTATGTTAACAATCTGTGAATTAATTTTGAGGTAGTTTAATCAAAGACAAAGTAACTACAACTACACGCGATCAACCACGGTCTGGTGGTTAGGGATCTGGTCTGGTGACCTGAAGGCAGATCCCCAGTCAGGTCATGACTGAAGTGCCCTTGAGCAATGCACCGAAGCTCCAACTGCTCCTCGAGTGCTGCCCACTGCCTACTGTGTGTGATTCACTGCACAGATAGGGTTAAATGTGGAGGCCAAATTCTGTTGTGTGCAGTAACATTTGCAAAATGTTGAATTTAATGTTCATAATCTCTTTAATGACTTTGAGCTCATCGTAAATGGATAATGTCTGTTTGTCTTTTAGAGCAAGAATAAGTCACAGTGGCTCTATCAAACTGTCTATTTACATGACCGTCTATACAATTACTTACATCATCCTTTTCATATATGAAGCTGAGGTAAGCAACCTTTCTGATATTCTGCTAATTATCATAGGATATGACAAGAGTTTATGTCTGTATTCATTGTACAAACGGGATTCCAAAAAAGTTGGGACACTAAACAAACTGTGAATAAAAACTGAAGGCAATGATGTGGAGGTGCCAACATCTAATATTTTATTCAGAATAG
>BRDA01087604.1:2017-14330 GCA_036984385.1 Crenuchus spilurus
CCGGTAGTCTGATGTCACCATGGGGATCTCGACTCGTTACCTGGAATACTCGTTAGTAGGGATGCTCGTAAGTAGGGGTACCACTGTAGTCTGATGGCCTAAATGTGACAATTCAAGCCATTGCTCTCATAATTTACATGACTTCCATATTAGTTTCATAGTAGTTACTGAATAGTAAGTCTTGAGATAATATCTATATAATAAGCACAGGGATCAACTATTAACTATGTGATGTAAACACATTCAAATCTACTTCATTTTGAACATGTGACTATGCAGAAATCCAGTAAATGTTCAGGCTATTCCATGTGTTTACACACTGTAGATGTACTTACGCTGGTATGAGCACTGATAAAATCTCAGAGAGATTCAAATCAGTGGTAAATTAATTCATTTAGTCCAAGTGACATTCTGAGCACCAAAAACAGTCCAAATCTATTTTACAGGGCCATTTCTCTTCATCTCTTAAACAGGTTGTTTTTGTCAATTTGCCTTTAAAATGAGCATATCTAAATGACCTTTCTTCTGATGGGTTGCTCAGTATTATGACTGATAAAAAGAAAACAGTGCAGGCGGAAACAGTTCTTGCAACTTCAGTGTGAGTAGGCGGGGTTAAACCACTGTTGACTGATTAGGCTGATGTGCAAACAATGTCCATAAAACATCACAAAGACAATGGAGTGTTTTGCACCTTAAGGTAGGTATATACTCCCAAACTAAAATGTCTAACATTAAATGATTCATAATGTTTTTTTTAACCATATGAATCAGTAAATGGCAAATAAGTCCTAGGTAATTCCTAGCATCCAATATGGCCACCGAGAGGCAGAAAGTTATGTATTTTCTAAACAGTATATCTCAAAAACCACTAAAGATTTTGACTTTATTTTTTGGACTTTTATTTATAACCAATAAACTCATGTCCTGATGGAAGGAAATTAAATACAGATGAAACATATTGAAGATAAAGACAAGTTAAAATTTTTGTCATTTTTTCGCACCTAATAAAATATTCAAGCCTGATAATCTAGTACTTACAAAGGTTTGATCAAAAAATGCTGAGATCATCCCATGAAGAAATATATAAAGTATCAGTACTCCAAAAATCAAAGAGAAATCTTAAAAAATACCAGAGATATCATGCTTGAAAGATTGCATGGAAGCCAATTGAATTTTTGGGAGTATATACCTACCTTAATGCTCATATGTGGGCCACATGGACTAGGGACTGAATTATAGATTTGGAAACAATATTGACATAAAACTCTAACAGACATTTCTAAAAAGAATCTGAGATTTATTCCAGCTAATAAACATACCAAATGCCGATTCAACGCCAAGCTCACTGCCATAGCGTAGCATACAGTCCCCCAGCATTCCCTCTGTCTGGGGATATCCCACTGTCTTCACCTGCCCACGGATCCTGGACACTGTACTGAGCATGCTGAGTTTTGCTCGATATGCTGGAAGTGAAGCACAGACAGCAGGAAATAATCAAAACAATTCAATCTTCTTCCTAAATTATATTAAGCAGTGACTCATATGTCCATACCTGGGTTTGGCTGAAGATACTCTGTGGTTTTTGGAACAAGGTCGAGAATCAGTTTTTGAGTGATTTCAATCTTCTACAATAAAGCAGTCAGTGGAATCACATGCTGTTGAGAACTTCTTGACAGAGTTACATCATTACCTGTTTCAGCTCTTATAAGAGTCATTCATACCTTTTCCATTTTGATGAAATCTTCATCCAGCTTTGTTCCTTCAACTCCATTGATCTTCTCATTGAGCAGCTGAAGTGATAAAGGGAAACAATTTAAAATATATATATACAGTGGTAACCCTACTTACGAGCATCCCTACTAACGAGTATTCCAGGTAACAAGTCGAGATCTCGGAATATTTTTGTTCCAGGTAACGAGAAAAATTCCAAGTATGACCCAAGCTACTCTGACATGTGGACGTGGTTTTGGTGGGGTGAGAAAAGTTCTGGTTTGACAGAAACAAATGTGCTAATTAAGGTGAGCAGTGGTGGACGAAGTACACCAATTATGTACTTGAGTAAAAGTACAGTTACCTTGCATTGAATTTTACTGAAGTAAAAGTAAAAGTATTCACCTCATTTTTTTACTTGAGTGGAAGTACAAAAGTATCTGCCTTCAAAAATACTTAAGTATTAAAAATAAAAACTTTTTTTTCTTAGCGTCACATCAAAACCCCTAGGCCTACTCAATCAACAGGTGAACAACGAAACAATGCCATACATTTGCCTAGCAAAATCTTTAAGTTAGACCAAGTGCTTTTGAAGCAACAACACAAAAAGCATTCATTCAAGTTTCATTCTTTTATTTTTCATTTATTTCAGTTGTCAAAAAACGAATAACAAATAACAAACATCATCACAACTGATGAAAATCAATAAAAACACAACTGATAAATCATTCAGTATAAACATTACATTTGATGAAACATTACCTACGTTTTGAAGAGGCGATACAGTATATGAAGACAATAACAGTGCTTGAGATTAATTGAATGGAAACCTTAGAAATTTGTGTGTCTGTGTGTGTGTGTGTGTGTGTGTGTGTAGGTTGTAGGCATGTGTGTGTGTGTGTGGGGTCTGTAATATAAACACACATATATATATATATATATTATTAACAAATATTAATACATTACTTAAAAATACTTATTAATATTTTATTAATCGTTACTAGTTACTATTAACAATATACTAATAACTAATCATTATACTAATCTAATAAAATAACATTGATATTAATTATTAAACTAAATAATTTTAATTATAAATTTAATTTATAATCATTGATAATAATTATAATAAATTATTAATAGAAAATAGAAATGCGCTATATAAGTTCAACTTATTATTATAATGCATTATTAAATATGAATAAAGGGTTAAAAACAGCAAATTTCTTCACTGAAACTTGTGTCAAACTTCACTCCAACTCATTACCAACAGTTTTACACTTATTTTTGGAATGTGTGGTCAATAGACCTAATTTACATAAAATTACACCTAGAATGATACACATTATAGACATAGACTTATAAGATCCGTTACTAATTTCTGATTGGCTGTTTGCTGTGAATTCTGAGAAACGTGTTCTCCACTAAACGGAGGAAAGACAATCAGAGAGTTCTGCGTGAATCTTGCTCTGTTTAAAAAGTGTGCACTTGGCATTTGGCAGTGAAACAGATGAAGTGACAGCGGGGCCAGCCAATCACAGATTAGCAACAAACGGCTGAGCTAATCAGTGAGATTGTAGGTGGGCTTCAGATTGAGCAGCTCCGCTGGATCCTGTTTGACGCGTCTCCGTTTAATATAACGTGACAGTGTTTTTGGAGGGCGCTCTCTCAGTTCAATCGCATTTCTACCCCTTTGATGAAAATACGGAACAAATCACGTCCCGTATCGGCTCAGTACGGAACATGACTTTTAGTTCACAAATAAGGAATGATTCCATATTTTACGGGATGGGTGGACACCCTACACGGTACACTTTGACCTTTCTGTATTTTATTAAGCGTTGATTTAAAAATAAAAAAGGAACGAGATGTTTCTGTAAATGTAACGAAGTGAAAAGTAAAAAGTTTTGCTTTCAAATGTAGTGAAGTAAAAGTATAAAGTCTTACCAAATAAAAGTACTTAAGTAAAGTACAGATACATGGAAATGTTACGTAAGTACAGTAACGAACTACATTTACTTCGTTACTGTCCACCACTGAAGGTGAGTATTAAGTTATATTGGGTGGTGGGTCCCGAGTGGCTCAGCGGGCAAAGACGCTGACACTATGACCCGAGGATCGCGAGTTAAAATCCCGGTCCTGCTGTTTGCCATCAACAGCAGAGGCCCAAGAGAGCAAAAATGGGCAGTGCTCTCTCTGGGTGGGTAGATGGCGCTCTCACTCTCTCTATCACTCACACATTGCAATGTCCGCTGGCTCAGGCGTCTACTGATTGGTCCAATCAGAGCTGGGGACCCTGTGTGTCTTCCTCCGAGCACGTTAGGCTCTCCAGTGATGGTGTATCAGCGGTGGTTAGAAAAGAGGCGGTGTCTGCATCACACACAATGGAGGAGGCTTGTGCTTGTCTGCAGCCTCCTAGAGTCAGGGACAGTGCAAAGTGATGGGGAGAGGCCTAACAGAGGGGATGGGCTAATTGGCTACCTCTACATTGGGAAGGAGATAAAATTGGCAAAAACCTAGAAATAAATTATAAAAAACATGGAGATTAGGTGAACTGGGTCTAAATTGACTGTGTGAGAGTGTGCACCCACCAATGGACTGGCTCCCTGTCCTGATACCACACAGTGGTAAAAATGGCCTTGTCCCAACTTTTTTGGGATTTGTTGACACTGTGAAATTTTGAATCAACATATTTCTCCTTTAAAATGTTACATTTACTCAGATTAAACTTTTGATCTGTCATCTATGTTCTATTACCAATAAAATATTGACATTTGCCATCTCCACATCATTGCATTCAGTTTTTATTTACTATTTGTTTAGTGTCCCAACTTTTTTTGGAATCCGGTTTGTAGTAATATTAAATATTGTCCCTTTAATGCTATTATAATCTATTGCTTCATTGACAAAAGCTGCACAATTAAGGGAACAACACATTCTTGTTTTGATGTCGAAACAATATTAAATGTTAATGACAGTATGAGGGAGTCGTTTAGAACTCCAAAATATTGCCAAAAATATATTTTACTGGGAAAATAATAAAGACTTTGTCCTGTTGGATGTGCAAAATGGTTCACTGATATCAGCTGATTAGTTAATGCCTTCATAACACTGAGAGGATTCAGTCTGCTATGAGAGAACAGGCCTTACAAAACTTTTCCCATACTCACTATTTCAGTATGATGTCATCCCTTAAAAGAGCACACGGCATGTAGCCTGTTATAGCTTTAAAAAGAGTATCATCGTACATTTAAACCCAAAAGCTGGAAACAATTCAGAATTTCCAAAGGATCTAGATGTTTTTCCTGCCAGCAAAGTCACTCCAACCCCTGGAGCCTCCTTGTCCAGCACTTCTGCTACTGGAGTAATTCAACCCTGCACAAGGTGAGTGAGGTGTAATCTGTGCATTGCTTGATTACACAAGGTGTGACCACAGTGCTTGTCTGCCACTTTTCTTCCTGTGGGCCTAACACACCTCAGCAAAAGCATTACACCTGTACTAAGGTCAGCACTGCGTGTTTTTATGACACACCTCGTATAGTTTGCTTTACTTGACTTTGAACAGCCACTGTCAGTCAGAGCCAGCATGGCTGATGAGACAACCTGAATATTAGGCTACAAAAAAACACCTGACACAGTTTCCAGATGAAGACAAATATTTCAGGAGAAGAAAGAGAGGCGGAGAGCACACCCAACTTGAACGTGTTCAAACAGCAAAACCATGTGCTGTCATCACTTTCTGACCGATGGAGCGACTGTACACAATGTGAAAACACTGAGCTCTTGTTACCTGACTGGCTTTGTGGAACTGCTTCTTCAGTCCCGCCACGGACATCCTCGCGCCTTCGTCGGTGTCTAATTCAAGATAAAATGCGAACAGAAATGTTGACCATGATGATTTTCCTCCCTTTCACGCAGGTTCTTTCAGTGAAGGGCAGTGCTGCAGCCAGGAGACGCGTGTGGGCGGGCCTTACGCGTTAGTCCCGCCCATTCTCTTTGTAGTCCGCCGCATAGACCCGCGTGCGCTACGCTTTGATTGGCGAAGGAGTTGCGTACAGAAGGTGGAGCGTTAGTGTTGTTTTCATTCAGACACGCTTCTGCGTCCAGCGCTGCGATTGGCTACAATCTTGGGTCTTGGGTTGTGATTGGTTACTGGAAGGCCGCGTCCTGAGCTGTGATTGGATATTCTGTGAAAACTGGAAAAAGCTACTTTTTGAACGATTTCAGCCTTGATAAGTTAATTCAATCCTGAAATAATGCATCATATCATCATGTTCACATTAAGGCAACAATGAATGGAGTTTTAGTTCATCACCCTGTGTCCGTACTATACATGTTTTATTTTTTTCTGATATATATATTTATCTTCAGAACATCACTGTTTCATCTGAATTATGTTATTTTAAAGCGTAAAAAATATGAATATGAACATTCAAGTTAACACTGCAGTGCAATGAACTGACACGGTCACACTGCACCAAAATACCTCAAACAAACCAGCAAACATTTAGCAATTGTGTTGGTTGCATTAAATTGGCAGTTAGTCTACAGCGTGAGTAATTTATATCATTTGAGTAACCTGGTATCAAGCCAACCAGGTCAGGGCCGGCGCTCCGCATACGTCATCATTTGTGGAGTGGGGCACCCAAGGGCGTAACTTTGGGTCCAACATTGGGGAGGTTGAGCTGTCTGCATATTTATTTATTTATTAAATCATTTTCTTTTCTAAAAGGATTCAGGAGATTTTGGGTTAACTGTATTAGAAATACACTGTAATGCTTTTACTATGTATTTATTTAACTTTCTTCTTTCTTTTGCCAAATATAATAAATACAATATTTTACAGCAGTCTGTTCTCCACCGAGCATGTGAGAGTGTAATTAAACATTAAACTCTTTACTATTAAACACGTTCTGTAGAGAAAAAGGTTTTAACTTGATGTGTTAACGAGTCTCATCCTGGACATTTATGGGACTCTCATCTTCAGTCCTGTTATCAGTACTAATATTAGTTATTAATAACTAAATACATAAAATGTTGTGTGTATTCACTGAGTAAAACTATATCCTTGTTTAATGGGTTTAGTTTATTACATATTACAGGTATTGTACTGTACTGTGTGTGCAAATAACCACTTTTATCTTCTTTTTCTTTTCACTCATTGTCAGCTTAGGAGGAGCACGTACCCCAGTATTGATCTGCAGTGCCCCAGTATACATTTCACCAGTAAAAAAAATCATTTCAGAGTTTTAAGTCTATGTAGAATACACTACAAAATGTGCACATAGCTACTTAATATAGTAATTCATTGCAATTCTATTCACTCAACACAATACCCACATGACTACTTAATATGATAATTTATTCACGTGTAGAGAGAGAGAGATAGAGAGCTACATGACTAAAGGTAACGTAACGTTAGTCCATAACAACTTGCTGATTACTTATATATCATATATTATTTTTATCTTGATTGAGTCAAACATTATTACTCCTGTAGATGTATATTAGAAAGTTTTTGCTCGCTGCAGTTTTTGCCCTGGCTAGGCTACCTCAACCTGTGTCTATGGTATTAATGCTATGTTAGCTAAAGTTAATCCTTGTAACAGGGTTGGGTGATACCAAGTTTTTGTGGGGAAAGGGGGGGGTTACATTACCAAATGATTAAACATGCTAGTATTTTACCCAAAATTGATCATGAATAAAGAAAATTAAGAAGTTACTCATGAAAGATGTTTTTGTAAATTGAAATTGTGACTTTATTGGTGGGGGTTATAGTGATTGGATGAGATTATTGGGGGGGTCATATATGTCCCAATATCAAATTTGAAGATACTATAACGGTTATATTTAAGACCTAGAATGAAGTTTGTCATTGAAAACACTGAAACTCTTTTCTTTCTCCCAAACATTTCGGAACACGTAGTTTGTATGTCACTCGGGAAAACCACTTAATTTAAACATGAAATAGAAATATATCTGAAAGTATTTGCAGTAGTGTATAAACATAAATTAACTCTGTCAATGTCAGTTAAATCTGTCATTATACAGCATCAATAGTTTAATATTGATCTACACTTCCTTAGTTACCAGCTGTATAGTAAAAACAATTAAATTTTCCAGTGATCTCACCTGGTCCTTGAACTCCTCCGTCCTCATCAAAAAGGCACAAAAACGCCTTTATTTTCTTCGGAGCCTCAAGAAAGCTCACCTGTCTCCCAGGATCCTGGTGAACTTCTACCGCCGTACCATTGAGAGCATACTTACTAACTGCATCACCGTATGGTACAGCAGTTGCTGCGCTGCAGACCGCAAAGTAAAAACAGCACAGCGCATCATAGGCACAGAGTTACCCACCATCGAGGACATTCATCACAAGCGCTGCCTGGGTAGGGCAAGAAACATCATCAAGGACGTTACCCACCCAAATCATGGACTTTTCAGACTATTACCATCTGGCAGGCGTTACAGGACGCTCCGTTCCTGCACCAGCAGGCTTAGGAAAAGCTTCTTTCCTGAAGCGGTTTTCCTGATGAACGCTACACTGTCACTTTAAAAAACCTTTGCACAAACTCTTCTCTGCACCTTATGTACCATAAGTACTTTATTTATATAATCAACATTTGCATTGCTGCTACCAGTATTATACTGTATATTCATATTCTCATTACACACTCACATCACTTGTACACATGTATATAACATTTATATTGTATATATGTTTACACTCACTGCTATTCTATGCACCGGTCACTGTTATTTTTGCACTTTATGTAAATAATGTGATATATTGCAGTTCTGGTTAGATGCTAACTACATTTCATTGGCCCTGTACTTGTACTCTGTACAATGACAAAGTTGAATCTAATCTAATCTAAAAATAACACAAAGCCCATTATTATATATACTGCTGGTCATAGCATATAACCCAAGAAAGAGACAGCAAAATAGCAATTTTAATGGCCAGGAGTGTATTTTGGACAGAACAAGAATGAACAGATTCAGAATGCAAACATGAATAGTGTTCATATAAAATTGTGTTGTATGTACAATGCCACAATTCATTGTTGTCTGTAAATTAATTACAAAAAAAGTAATCTGTCATATTTTACATTGACTACATGTAAAGTGACATTTCCAGCCTTTTTTGTTTTACTTTACTTTTGATCACTATGTCATTAGAGCTCATGAGAATTTGAAAGTATTCAAATATTTCATTTCAAGTTTGAGAAAATTACTATTCAAAAAGTCTCAACATTAAAACAAAAAAGATTTGAAGCATGACACTTTATGTAACAATATTTCAAATTTACTAGATACTTGTTAGTTTCTTTTTTACAAACAAGCTAAACGACGCAAGGTAGCATTTACTGAATAAGCAATAAACGTCACCTGGATCATTACTGACCATTGTAACTACCGATGGAAGTACAGGGGTTAGACAATGAGACTGAAACAGCTGTCATGTTAGTGTGGGAGGTTTCATGGCTAAACTGGACCAGTCTGGTGGCCAATCTTCATTAATGTCACATTGCACCAGTAAGAGCAGAGTGTGAAGGTTCAGTTAGCAGGTAAGAGCACAGTTATATAGTATATTACAATGCACACAACATTATGGTGACATACCAGAGTTCAAAAGAGGACAAATTGTTGCTGCACGTCTTGCTGGCGCATCTGTGACCAAGACAGCAAGTCTTTGTGTCTAAATATTATTGAGCCACTTTGTGGTGTTTTGGAGGAGCGAGTCAGGAAACGGTTTCCTCCACCAGCATCACGTAGTGACCTGACCACTATCCTGCAAGAAGAATGGCTTAAAATCCCTCTGACCACTGTGCAGGACTTGTGTATGTCATTCCCAAGACTAATTGACCCTGTATTGGCTGCAAAAGGAGGCCCAACACCATCTAATAAATTATTGTCTAACCCCTGTACTTGTTACAGTACTATCATAATAAACCATCACACAGAGACTAGAAATAATCACTTTGTCTACAAAGCAACAGAACAGAAATGTGTAAATCTTCGAACATCCCAGACAGGAGCAGCAGCAGACTCAAACTGCTTTTGTGGCCCCAGACGGCCACCTGCAGTGTTGACTGACTGGGCTTTGAATGCTGCTTAGTCATAAGCTCTCCTCATAGTCTGTGTACTTCTTGAGAAGCTGCGTGGCAGGACCTTGATTGCATCTCAAAGCCTCCTGCAGTGCTGTGTTGCCCCATCTGTCAACATCAGCACATCAGCAAGTCAATGGTCAGTCATCATCACTCAGTCAAATGTGCAAATCTAAGTGAAAATGGAGTAAAAGTGAATGTGTCGGTATGTTACAGTTAGTATTTACCTGTCCTTGAGTGTGCGGTCGGCTCCTGTGTTCTCCACCAGAAACTTGATGACCTCCAGGCGCCCTTCTGAGGCAGCCACGTGAAGGGCAGACCTTCCGTCATAATCTACGGCATTCACATCTGCCCCGGAGAGGAAATACCTGCCGAGGTGAGGCATGACACATCATGGTACGTCATGCATCCTGTTTATTAATTAGTCAGAGAGGTCATCAGAGAGGGTGTGAAGTGAGGGAGGACGACACTTGATTTAGCAGAAGTCCACGTCATTATGTTTGGATCCTATCAATGGCTGAATAGCACAGTGCCAGTGCAGCTACCCTCAGATCACACGACTTAGAAGTGTACAAATAAGTATAAAAAGTCAAATATCACAACAAACACCAAACAGCCATAACATTTCTACTATTACAGACTGTAGTTATTGTATCTCTGTATATGTTTTAGCTCCTCTTCTTCAGTGGTTAGTAGTGGCTCATTCTCAGCACTGCGGTGACACTGATGTGGTGGTGACATTAGTATGTGTTGTGCTGGTATGAGTGAATCACTAGAGCTGCTGGAGATTTTAAACACCTCAGTGTCACTGATGAACAGAATAGTTCCAGGCACCAACCAAAAATATCCAGCCAACAGCATCCTGTGGGCAGCATCCTGTGACCAATGATGACGGGCTAGAGGATGACCGACGTAAACCATGCAACCAGTTGAGCTAAAAAGCAATATTACTATCAGATTTGAGTCTAATGGTGTGTTTTTAATGTCTCCAGGAGGCTTGTTTGTCAGAGAACATCCTGTGCCAAGAAATGCCACGCCATCTCAGAGGCCTGTCAGCTTTGTGTCTCCAGGCTCAGCAGGTAAAGAAACTGAGCGGCAAAGACAGCTTTTCATATGAGTGTCTCTGTAAACTGAAGGTTCAGGCACAAAGTCTAATTCACAGTTTTCCCCTTACCTCAGTTCTTGTCATCTAAGTCATGTTTGGTGTCTGAAGTTTACTTTTATATCAGCCAAAACATTAACACACCTGCTCGTATCTACAGTCATTGTTCATTTTATCGCCTGCACTGACCATATACTAGTTTACTTCAATGATCAGGACCCCAATAGAGCAGGAATTATTTGGGTGGCGGATCGTTCTCAGCACTGCACTGACACTGATGTGGTGGTGGTGTGTCTAGTGGTCTTGCGCTGGTATGAGTGGATGAGGTGCTGATGTTTTTGAACACCTCAGTGTCACTGCCAAGAACGTCCTCTGGGAAGCATCCTGTGAACACTGATGAAAGACTAGACCAGCATTCCTCGAGGGCACCCTCAGAAGGTAATTAACAGAATTAATGATAGTGTCAGAGCAAAGAAATCACTAAACTGCGCTGGACACCAGCATTCCAGGACGTTATGGAGTTTGTTGACACCTCTGGATTAAAGGATGACAAACACAAACTGCAGCAACAGATGAGCTACTGTCTCTGAGTTTATCCACAAGGTAAGTGTATCTAATAGAGTGGATATTGACTGGGCACAGTGGATAAAACCCCCAGCAGCTCTTCTGTGTCTGATCCACTTGTACCAACACTTCACACACTAACGCACCACCACCACATCACTGCAGTGCTGAGAATGATCCACCACCCAAAAAATTCCTGCTCTGTCGGGGCGCTGTGGAAGGTAAATATAATTGTACAATTGTTATTTTTGACCAAGAGCAACAAAATATTGACATTCTGCCCATCCTTAATTGAGCTAAAAGAAATGAAAACCATGAAAATCATTACCTCCTTAAAGAGTACAGGTCTCCTCTGTAAGCAGACAAGAGGACATTCATGATTTGGTAACCCTGTAAAATGATACAAAGGACAAACAATGAGGAGGTGCCTCAATACATTTGTCCATAGGGATGTCCTGATCTGATCTCAAAGATCGGAATCGGGCCGATCACAGCATTTTTTAACTGATCGGTATCGGCTTTTCCGATCGGATTTTGACACTAGTGGGCGCTGTTTGGCTTCCAATCTCTGTCCACGTTTCACTATTGAATAGTCTCAGTTTTTGGAGCCCGCCAATGGGTATCAGGTTAAGCGTGACAAGCAGCAAAATCCTCTAATCTGATGTGAATATTGTAAGATTCGGGGAACGTGGCGGCCAATCAGAGTATGGAGGCGGGCTTTAGCGCTGGCTGAGAGGCGGAATGAATGTATCACTACGTTGGCTTTTGGATTTTATCTCATTAATCGTGACTAATATGTCTGATATCTGATCATATGTGATGTGTA
>BRDA01087621.1:0-12840 GCA_036984385.1 Crenuchus spilurus
TCTATCTATCTATCTATCTATCTATCTATCTATCTATCTGCCTGTCTGTCTATCTATCTATCTATCTATCTATCTATCTATCTATCTATCTATCTGTCTGTCTGTCTGTCTGTCTGTTTATCTATCTATCTGTCTATCTGTCTGTCTGTCTGTCTGTTTATCTATCTATCTATCTATCTATCTATCTATCTGTCTGTCTGTCTGTCTGTCTGTCTGTCTATCTATCTATCTATCTGCCTGCCTGTCTGTCTGTCTGTCTGTCTGTCGATCTGTCTGTCTATATATGATGTATAATTATTGATCACTATAATGTGTGCATTAAAACAATTGTTACTTACATTCATAAAAAATAATAATATAAACTCCAACTGGTAGTACCTTTCGGCTCCCGTAGATGATGTTGCACAAGGATGCTCAGGCTATAAATACCTGCAGGGTGTGTGACAGGATTCACAGATTGAGATGAGGTGGTACAGTGCAGTGAATGTCTGCTTCAATGTGTGGAAAATGGATCATAAAGTAGATGCTAATGATTGGCAAAAAGGAGTGATTGTATTTGGACGCCAAAGACCAGAGTAGCTGAATTTGCAGGTGTTGAAGTCACATGGGTCTACCAGTGGTGGCAACAATACAACTATTTCAAGGTAACTAAAAAGAGTTTATGCTGCTTTTGTTAGAGTAACTGTCCAGTTGCTGGGGGAGCTTTATACCCCTCTAGCACAAACCTGGCATTTGTCATGGTGCCAATAGGTTCCTGTTTATCAGTACTTCTCTGCAGGGACCAGACAAGCTGTGTTTGTGTGTGCATTCATTAGAAGGGCTGTCCACAAACTTTTGGACACATAATGTGTAAAAATAGCATAGCAGAAGGCCTGTCTTTTGTAGAATTCAGAGACTGAAGTGAAGGAAAAGCCTGACTGCTAACCCCCACCCTGACCTTGCTGTGTCTTTGCCCTGAGAGAGCGTTCGGAGCTCAGATGACAGCTGAAGCATATAAGCAGAGCAAAGTCTTCTCCTTTCACAGGGGAAGAGAGGAAACACTGAGGGCTGTCTGGAACTGCTTCGAGTTCTCTGTCAGGGCCAGCTTGCCCCCATCTTTGATCATGGTAACAAGTAGTTGGCAGCAGATGCAGGTCATGCACAGGGCACTTCCACTACCTGAGGGGGAGATACTAAAAGAAACCATTCTTGTCTCAACAGTTTGGACTCATGTCTCCTGGAAAGCAGTTTGGAGGCTTTGGATGTTGAGGTTTCATGGCACTCTGGCTCCCCCTACTGTCCTCCTGTTACTATAACAGGAGAATGATCAGAATACCAGTTTTAAACCCCCCTGTTCACTTGGGTTTTCCATTTCATCCATTCATTATCTTTCCCTTTACAATATCTTAGATACAACACAGGACAGGGTGCCAATCCATCACTGGGCACTCACACCAGGACAATTTAGGGTGCCCACTGCTTCAGTTAAGGTGCTCACTGCCTCCTACTGTGTTCAATAGTGTGTGTGTTTCACTGCATGGGTGGGTTAAATTGCTGTGTGTGCAAGCACATTGGCCAATGATTGTGAACGTTCACTTTCACTTTTTTGACGTGGTCCTGTACATCTGTGTTACAAGCAGATATGAAGTGAAAGTAAGTCTACTGTTAAAGTTTAACACTATTATATAACAACACCAATTAAGATACATACACTACTGCCAATGTACTTTAACCTCCACATTTGGTGAAAGTTGGTGGCAGGGTACGTAACAATATTCACACATGTTAAAAACTTCATAGGGCCCTGAGTGGCTCAGCAGACTAAGGCACTGTTGCTATGATCTGAGGATCGCAAATTCGAATACCATTGATGTTGCATGCCATGGGCAGCCAGGGCCCGAGAGAGGCCGTGCCCTCTCCAGATGGGTAAGATGGCACTCTCATCTCACACTACTAAGTAATGTTGACTGGCTCAGGCGTCTGCCAGGTGATCCACCAGAACTGGGGATCCTGTGGTAACCTCAGAGTGTGTTGGCTGCCCGGCGGCGGAGGCGGAGCTTGACTTCACAATCGGAGGAGGCCTGTGTTAGTCTGCACCCTCCTACAGTCAGGGACATTACAAGTGATGGGGAGAGTCAATGAATGGCAGGGTTGATTGGCTACCAAACACATTGTGTAGAAAATTCGGGTAAAAAAAATCCAGTGATATTCTTAAAAAAAAAAAAAAATTTTTATACTTTTTTGCAAATTTTCTCCGCTTCCCACTGTGGTAGTAGCCAATTAGCCCCTCCCATCCACTAGGGGGCTTTCCCCATTACTTTGCACTGTCCCTGACTCTAGGAGGGTGAAGACATACACAATCCTCCTCCGTTGCGTGTGATACAGCCACCGCTTCTTTTCAAACTACCACTGATACACCGTCACTGGGGAGCCAACGTGCTCGGAGGAAAGCGCAGGATTCCCAGCTCTGAATGGACCAATCAGTACACACCTGAGCCAGCAGACATTGCAATGTGTGAGTGATATGGAGAGTGAGAGCACCATCTACCCACCCAGAGAGAGCACTGCCAATTTTTGCTCTCTTGGGCCCCGGTTGTTGATGGCAAACATAACCGGGAATCGAACTCGTGATCCTCTGGTCATAGTGTCAGCGTCTTAGCCTGCTGAGCCACTCAGGGCCCCAAATGATATTCCAAGGACAAATATACCCCAGAAAAAAGATCAGGTTTGAAACATTTTTGTTAGACGGAGGTTATTTACAAATATTTTCATAGAGAAAAAGTGACTACAGAGTGACGACAGCTTCACTGATCTCACTGACTGTTATGTGGTGTCTGCAGTAGAACCTGCGGAACATGTTGGCAGTGTGACACAGTGACTCAGACTTCTGCAGAGTTCCCTGCAGCTGATCTGAGTCTGGTAGCAGAAGACACTCATTCTTTTATTTCAAAAGACTATACATAGTAAAGGAGGCACAGCTGATAATACTAATGTGAATAAATGTGAATAACCATTCAAATTATTAGAATACATGATTAAATTATTCATTCCACTGCTGCTGCACATCATAAATTCATCGGTGTCACTCCTGTGCTAAGAATGCACCACTTTCCTAATAAAATCTGCTCAGTGGTGGTCCTACGCTGGTCCTTCTGAGGCTTTAAAGGTGGGGGAGCAAAAATTGGTCTACTGTCAGTAACTAGTTTAGTGCACTTCCTGAAGACAAAATCACTGCAGTAAGCCTCAGCAATCACCAGGTGGCTGCTAGGACATTGCTCAGTGGTTGCTAAGGTGTTGCTTGCTATGGTCTCTCAGGTACTGACTAAGGTGAATCTTGGTGATGTCTAGGGTCTCTGAAGAGGTTGCTCTGGTGAACCTAGGAGGTTGCTATTGTCTTCCAGGTGGTTGCTAGGGTGCTATTAAATGATTCATATGGTGTCCTGCATGGTGGCTTGAGTGTAAATAGATAGATTGTAGACAGAGACGAATGGACAAACAGACAGAGAGATAGATTGATTCACAGTGAGTATGGATATAACAGTAATGTCGCAGTCGGTGCCCTCTCCTCGTTATGGTTAAATTAGCATCCAGCGCCCACTGAAGGGGTAGGGGACTCATCACAACCCTGACCAGGATTAAGCAGTTAAGAAAAATTATGTATATATATACACAAGCGGAGGTACACCATTCATTCTCTATGGGAAATATGATATGTGGAATATATCGTTTGATATCGTTTTTTTATGCACCTCTACCAAATGGTTGAGATGGTATTTTATGGTACAAAGGCTTGTGGTATGGATATGAAGTACTGCTGGTTTGCATTCAAACAACAAAATGTTGCATTTTCAGTGACCTCGAGTGGAAGTTTTCGCCAAACATACCTCTACCAAATGGTAGAGATGGCACTATGAGGTTTGAGCTAATTTTAACACCTTCTACAAATGAAGTATAATTACTCAAATGTGCTCTAACAAAACATTGAGCACTGTGTTAAAAAGGTAAAACACTTTATCTTGGGAATAATCATAATTTTTTTTAAAGATTCCAGTTAAAAGAACAGGTTTGGTTCACGATCATCTAACTGCACTCCAGTCATTGCATAGATTTGTCCACCAGCAGCTCACTGATTTCATTTAATGAAGTATTGATTAGCTGAAGCAGCTACACTGAAAGAAAAATAGAGCTCTGAATGCACATGATTTAAACTTAAATGTGTTGATGTAACAAATGTTCATGTTTAACCTCGTTTAAACATTTAAGCCATGAACCAAAAACCCTGCAGCTGCATATCTTTACTATATATTTTCTCATTTGGTCTCAGACTTCTGCAGCACCGTATAAAGTATTTCTGATTAAATGGCCTGTAAATATAGAATAAAGCAGTAATGCAGCAAATTTAAAGATCCAAATGTTTCTCTGCCACCAAGAATAAATGAGATTCATTCATTCTTCATTTATCCCGTGCTCTCGAGAGCCATGCGTTTCCTTCCTTCTCCAGGGCACCTTCATCTTCTGAATGAAAACCTAGTAAATTACAGACCCTGCAAACAAACACTTTCTTAATTAACGTGGCTATTGATCAGAAGCTCGCTCTCGTCCTCACAAAAGATCACCAGAGCTCACCGTTCTCTTTCCTCAGGGGATATATGACCTCCGCTCTTCATATGCAGAAGAATCTTAGAAGGTGTAATAGAATAATTACTCAACGTCAGGAGCAGCAGAAAAAAGCTGCTTTAGGGGTTCAGAGTAATGCAGAATGTGAGAGCTCCCCCGCAACAGCGCTTGCACTCTAAAGGAGAACTGCATCAAATTTTTGATTCATCAAATTAAACTGAAAACAAAGTCATTCAGAACATGAAAATACTAAAATGCCATTTTGCTTTGGGATAAAACAGCACTTGGCGACAAGAACTTTAGTGAGGTCAGGATGATGGATGATCATCACCCAACTCATCCTAAACTCATCCCAAAAATACTGGATGGAGCAGATAACAGTTCCACTGCTCCACAGCTCAATGCTGGGGGGCTCTAGCCCAAGCCTGGCATTAGACACGGTGCCAATAGGTTCATGCTTATCTGCGCCAGAGTCATATTCTATTGGCAGCACTTGTCTACAGGGCCTAGACCAGCTGTGTCAGCAACGGGTGCAACATAAAGTAGCTGAACGCATTCATTAGAACTGGTGTCCATAAACATACAGTGTAGCCTCTTAAATCTGCCTCAGAGAGTATCACTGCATGAAATTGTCTTCAATATGTTGCCTAATGCCTGAGACGTTATTGTCAGCTCAACTTAAACCTAACATTAATATTCAGTGTTGTAGACCTGAATAATTACCAAATACACACTGCTCAAAAAAATAAAGGGAACACTAAAATAACATCTTAGATCTCAATGAATAAAATATTTCCGGTTGAAAATCTTTATTTATTACATAGTGGAATGTGTTGAGAACAAAATAACAAAAATGATCAATGTAAATCAATTATTCCCCCTTGGAGGTCTGGATTTGGAATCATACTCAAAATCTGGATATTAGTGGTCTGCTGGAGGTCATTTTGCAGGGCTCTGGCTCTGCTCCTCCTGTTCCTCCTTGCACAAAGGAGGAGGTAGTGGTCCTGCTGCTGGGTTGTTGCCCCCCTCCGGCCCCCTCCATGTCTCCTGGTGTACTGGCCTGTCTCCTGCTATCTGCTCCATGCTCTGGACACTGTGCTGACAGACACACAAACATTCTTGCCACAGCTCACATTGATATGCCATCCTGGATGAGCTGCACTACCTGAGCAACTTCTGTTGGTTGTAGACATCGCCTCATGCTACCTCTATGGTGAGAGAACTGACAGAATGCAAAAGTGACCTCAGTAAGCATTATTTCTTACAACCATGGTCTAGGTGTCATTTTTTGTTAACCTCTTAAGCTCCAGGGGTATTTTCCTTATTTTTGGCCTGAATTTTCATGGTCTAATCTTAAGGATTATTACTCCCTAACTGCATGGAATAAATACAAACTGTTGGTGTTTTTTGTTCAAGAACCCTTCAAGTTAGAAGAATAACGTGTTTTTTATCTTAAGAATAATTTCTTCAGATTTGCTTCTAAATGTCAATAAAAAAGTAGGCGTTGAGTGATATTTTTTCTTAAAATAATACATTTTATACTTCATATTAGAGTATTTAGACCAGTTTGTGGCTCAGTTGTGTGTATCTGTATGTAAACAAAAATCTATAGTGCACAACTATTTACTGTTCTGTTATTAATGAACATTGGTATTATGCTGTTTGTTGTGATTGCATACAAAAGCTACAGTCAGAACTTCCCCAAACACTCTACGAGTGTGACAAAAAGGCCTATAAATGCATATATTGTATGCTTTGCTAATTCTGCTCTTCTAGTGCTCTGAATGTTTGAAAGCATCTGTTGTCACAGTACCTGAAACTAGCCTGCCGGTTATAGCGATACCCGATTGGAGCTTGAGTGTATAATTGTTCTCAAAGACCGCTCCAAAACTTATTTTAATTAACCAGTTATTCTCAGCATTCTGGAACCAGTGTTCATTTCACCCTTCAAGGAGTGCTGCTCCATGTCATCAGCTCGAGGAGCCATCATCATCATTGCATAATCAACAATCTGCCGTCTGAATAAAGAATTTCTCTCTGCCTTTCGCTCCTGGCTCCCCTGCTGCAGAGTTAATGAATTAAGTGGGCAAACTGCCAGACTACAGCGAAGGAATAAAGAGCTGAACAAGAATGCTCAAAGTGTGGCCATCTGATGAAGTCATTCCAGTGTCTGGAGAAGCTGCCAATGCACAGAGTAAACAGCACTGGAGACTAAGCAACTGAATCAAGTCTAAAATTCTGAAGGACAGATGCGACTTTACCGCCACGTTCTCATTTTCAGCTAAATCTGGATCCTGTTTCTCCATCCCATCAACACCGTCTGTCCTTCAGTTCTCAATCTTAATATACCTGCCAGTAGGTTGGAGACATATGCAGTGACTGGTCATGTAAACTCAAATGTTATTCTTAATAAAAGTAATTATCCAAAAACAGCTTTTTTATTTTAATCGTTTTTGTGATGTCACATAATGAAGGCTTTCTCAGCCAGCACTCTGAGGCAGGAAGTCATGAGTGTCGTCAGATGCCTAGTGGGAACGTCGCTGCCCTTCTCCGTCAATGTCGGGGTACATCAAGGATCGGCCCTCTCCCCTCTCCTGTTCATCCTCTGTATGGACGTGGTGACGGCCGATATTCCAGCCGACCACCCGTGGACCCTGCTTTATGTCGACAATGTATTCCTGGCGTATGAAGATGGCCATCAACTGCAAGATCAGACGCAGCAGTGGAAGACGCGTTTGGGAGAGTTTGGAATGCGCCTTAACATCAAGAAGGCAGAGTACACGGAATGCAGACCGCAGACCGATGGAACGATCCGCATCGACAACAAAGACCTGAATAAGGCCAAGTAGTTCAGGTATCTTAGCTTCATCATCAGTTCTGACGGGTGATAGCACCCGTGACGCCCGAGCTCGAGTCAACGCCGCCTGGATGCAGTGGCGTCAGGTCACCGGCATCCTCTGCGATCACCAAATGCCTGTCCGTCTGAAAGCGAAGATATAGAAGACCGTCGTCCGCTCCGTCACCCTCTACGGATCCAATTTTTGGCCGGCAACGAGGCACGAGCAGGTCCTCCACGTGATGGAAATGCGGATGCTTCGATGGACTCTGGGCCTCACGAAACTGGATCACGTTACAAATGAGGACGTCCGCAAACAAATGGGAATCGTGCCAATCATGGAAAAGATGCGGAAGCACGACTGCAATGGTACGAGCACGTGGTCAGGAGCGATGTAAACTTGGTGGCCAGAACAGCACTGCGACTTAGCCCGCAAGGACGTTGGCCACGAGGAAGGCCAAAGAAACGGTGGCTAGACTGACTAAAAGAAGTGTCGGCGCAGTTCCTGAGGACGCCCTCGACCGAACCAGATGGAGACAACTTTGCAAGAAAGCGAACCCTGCTATTGTGGGATAAACGCCAGGATGAAGATTCTGAGGCAGGAAGGCATGCCTGGCTTTCAAAGATATTGTCAATTTTGTATCATTTTGTTAATCAGTTTGGCTTATAGCTCATAAAAATCAGACATCCAGAGCCTCAAATGATAAGTTTGAGTAAATTACTTTCAAGTCTTAAAGTAAAAACAACTACGAGAAGTTGGATAATTCTCAACTGACAATCAATTCCAGAACAAAGGTCACTTAAGGAGGAGAAAATATAAGATATCAGCCTGCTAATTACATTATAAGCAAATTTTTATCACGATGATTCAAAAGCCACGGACTCGTGTACTGAACATGGAAAACATTTCATCACTGCAAATGATCATCAGCATGTGTTTAGGATCAACATCACACATTTGACAGAGACACATGAGACAGGCTTGTGGAGGAAAAAGTTATTGCTCATATACTGCTCATGAGATTTATTGGAAATTCTACAATTCATTAAAAAACAAACCAAAAAGGAGACACGACCGAGTTCTGGCTCAGATAAGCATCATTATTCTCAATTACAGCATCAGAAAACAGAGAGACGTGGATGAGAAGCAGTTGAGCTTACCTTGAGATTGTTGTCTTTAGTAAACAGCAAATATGAGCACAATGCAAAACTTCAGAGATCTCTACAGGTCTCAAGAGAAGACATGAGATTACTGTTTTTTTCAGGAGAAGCCTTTGAGCAGCAGAAGCCTCAAGTTAGATACATACAGAGATGTTTTCTTTACTATCCGGCTCTCATCCCCCATTTCATTTGGCCCACTTGCCTCATGGATTGATGGCACTTGGGTGGACGTCTCCTGGTTGAAAGATGTGGCCCACATATACGCCAGATTAGAGCCACATATCAGCCAAATGTGGGTAGCACTGCCATATCTCTGCCAGAAGTTGACCACATCTGTTATGGTACATATGGGCCAAATATGTATTTTCAATATAAGGGACACATTTGGCTCACATCCAGTTTGCCATGCCGACAGTGGGCCACAGTGCCATTTCTCAGCCGTATGCTATCTGGATGGGTTCTGCTGGCTTTCAGATGAATTTTGCATTTCACTTTGAAATCGAGGTTCTAGAGTTTGGAGGAAGAGTGCAGAAAATCCAAGGTGTCTGAAGTCCAGTGTGCAGTTTCTACACCCTGTAATGGTTTCACATGCCATGTCATCTCCTGGTGTTGGTCCACTGTGTTTACTCAAGTCCAAAGTCAACAGCTATCTACCAGGATATGATTTTAGAGCATTTCATGCTTCCGTCTACTGACAAGATTTTTGGAGATGCCCATTTGCTTTTCTAGCAGGAACTAGCACCTGCCCCCTAAACTAACACCAAATGGTTTACTGAGTATGGTATATTTCCCTGAATATGTTTTGCAGGTTTGGATTTGACTTTCTTTAATTCTATAAACTCGGTTTCTCGGTTTTCTAGCCTTCCAGACCTTCGGTACACAAATAATCAGCTTTTTCTTAATTACAAACTGAGGAAACACCTACGAGAAAATGTGCTATCTTGTTATAGTCTTCTCCAGCCTTGTGAGCATCTATTATTTTAATTTTCAGAGTGGGCAGCTGCTTAGAGGAACCACGTCCTGCTGATTGGTTGGACTCTTTAGTATTTGTGATGATTGTGTACAAGTCAGAGCTTTAACAAGCTAACTAAGGTCTGAGATCTTGGGAAACATTACTTGAGAGCTTAAACCTCACTTGGGTGATGTTCTTCAAAGGTCCTTTTAAGTCAGGGATGGGCAACTCCAGTCTTGGAGGGCCAGTGTCCTCCAGGACTGGCGTTGCCCATCCTAAGATATATGGAGTCTCTGATTGTGTTGTAATGAATGTATTTAAAGGTTTATTGACTCCACAAACCTTATTCGTATATCCAGGATATAGGTTCAGTTATAAAAACACATGAAAATCCTTTCTCCTGGAAGATATAAGATAAACAACTGGACCTTATTAACTATGCTGACCCTTTAAGGCCACGTTTATATTAAGGAGGACAAAAATGTACCTGTGCTGGTAATTTTTGGTTCTGTACAGTGTAGCAGGATGCTGCAGGCCTCTTCATTAGCACTAAGCGGACAGTAGGGGTCTCTGTGTGACTACTATAGGCTCCCTCCTGCAGTGCACCACTGCAGACTTCTTCATTCCTATTCCTCCCTGAACAACTCATTAATCTTATTGATTGTACTTCATCAGCTTAAGCCGGCGCTCCTCAGTGCTGTGTTTAGGCAGGTCACTGGACAAACACTCTGCTGAAGTTTGGAAAGCTGAGGGTGTCCCCGCATCCACAGTCCGCTCTTAAAGCTGTTTTACTCTTAAAGCGGAGAGTCTGGGAGGATCTCTGCAGTGTAATAAAGTAGAGGAAGGAGGGTTCGGCTGATGGTCAGTATGAGAAGAAAGCAGTGGTGCGAGTTTACAGTGCTGAGCTAATCACACTCGGAGAAAGCAGCACTAAAGTACAGCAATGCGGGCTGGGTCAAGGTCGATGGCTCGGTGTCAGAAGAGCAGCATTAGGGCATGTAAACTGGAGGAGGTTTGCATAGGGGAAATGGGATTAGGTTACAGACAGGAAATGGTGTTGAGTTACACACAGGAAAAAAAAGGTCTATAACAATGCCATTTAAGCAAAAACGATTGGTAATCAAGAGCATAGGCCTACAGAAGAAACAAAGGAAGCTGAATCAGATCAGAATAGTCCAGACTATGATCATTTCTGTGGTTCCTTATGGACGTGAAAGCTGGAACACACCTCTGATCTTTGGTGTTGGAGACTTTTGAAAAAACCTTGAACAAACAAATGGATCCTCAACCAAATCAAAGCTCATCTTTCACTAGAAGCCCAGGTCCCCAAACTTAAGATCTCTTATTTTGGACACATTATGAGAAGGTAAAAGAGCATGAAGATCTCAGGAAGCATGAACAAGCCATTAAAAAGCCCCAAACAGGAGGCAGGATGTTCTGGAAAAACACCATCCATATGGTCACCAGGAGTCAGAAGCAACTTGGCATCCTTTATTAATGATACATAATCTAGAACTAGAGATATTAGCCTAGGATTGATAGCTGAAGACTAAAATTCACTGGTCACCTACATAGCTCCGTCATTTCTGTCGCCAAAACATCTCTAAAACTGCATCCAGAGAATTAGCCAAAACATTAAGACCATTATGCTTAATATGCTGTCATTCCTCCTGGTGTTGCCATCGAATCTTGGAGTCTCCTGTATCTGACATTCCAGAGATGGTACTTTCTGTTCCAGCACATCCAACAGATGCTCAGATTGAGATCTGGGGAATATGGAGGCCACTGTTGGTAGGTACTGACTACTGCTGGCTGCGAGCACAGCACAAGCATTGCCACTTTGGAGTCATCTGGCTTTGACAAGTACTTGGACCTTGTTAAAATGGTTTATCTCTACATTTGCATATTTTTTTTTCCAGCATCCAGCACATCATCTATGAGAATTAATTATTTTTGGTGTCAAATACTCCAAAATTATTGTGAAAAAAAGTTCATTTTGTTCATAAATCAAAAAATGTAATTTATCAAGTCTAAAGTCAACATAGTGATCTACCAAGAGATTTTAGAGCACTTCATGCTTCTCTCTGCTGACAAGCTTTATGGAGATGCCCATTTCCTTTTCTAGCAGGACTTAGCACTTGCCCACATTACCAAAAGTATAGATTATCTATGGGGTATTGTCAAGAGGAAGACGAGAGACACCAGACACAACAAAGCAGATGAGCTGAAGGCCGCTATCTAAGCAAACTGGGCTTCCATACCACCTTAACAGTGCCACAGGCTGATCACCTCCACTGCACTGATGCAGTAATTCATGCAAAAGGAGCCCCGACCAAGTATTGAGTGCAGATATTATACATAGAACTGCCCACAATGTCAAAACTACAACCAAATGGTTTGATATTACTGTGCTTGATTGGCCAGACAACTACACAGACCTGAACTCCTTAAAGAATATATGGTATATTGTCAAAAAAAGGATGAGAAACACTCAAGCCAGCAATACTGACAAGCTGAAGGTAATATCAAAGCAACCTGGGCTTCAGAAACATCTCAGCAATGCCACAAGCTGATAGCATCCATGCCACTCTGCACTGAGGCAACCATAGTAAAGGAGCCCCAACCATTTATTGTGTATAAGAACATAATGTACAGTACAGCTTTGTCTGCTTGATGTTATGAAATATTAAAAAAATTGGAAATAATGGATTTTGGATTTCACAAAAAAGTTCAAAAGGTTTTAGAACAGCTGTAGAAAGTTTTAGAATGTTGGTATGCATCTCGATGGTCAGGGGTTCATCCTACAGCAAGATAATGACCCAAAACATAAGTCCAAGCTCTGCCAGAACTACAACAGGAGATGGTCAGCTTGAAAACATGGAGTGGAGCACAGTCTCCAGACTTAAACCCTATTTGTCTGAAGAATGTTTGATGTATATTGTAGAAAGAATGTCACGAGAACGTTCAACTGTTATATCTGACAAAGGTGCGACTTTGATGAGTTTAGAAAACATTTTGATCTATAAATTGGATGTACAAACCGGAAGTTGGGACACTATACAAATTGTGTATAAAAACTGAATGCAATGATGTGGAGATGGCAAATGTCAATATTTTATTTGTAATAGAACATAGATGACAGATCAAAAGTTTAATCTGAGTAAATGTAACATTTTAAAGGAGAAATATGTTGATTCAAACACAGTGTCAACAAATCCCAAATAAGTTGGGACAAGTAGCAATAAGTGGCTGGAAAAAGGAAATTGAGCATATAACGAACAGCTGGAAGACCAAT